>VOQZ01001670.1:0-143683 GCA_008079305.1 Phytophthora palmivora | reverse complement strand
GGGGGCCGGTACCCATGGAACTGGGTACGGCCGTACAGAGCTCCATCCGTTGCTACGGATGTGGGAAGCTCGGGCACATGCAACGTGCCTGCCCTGCGGGAGGGCAAAGGAAGTTCCCTTCCAAACCTAGGGCCTCGAGGGGCCCGTGGCAGAAGCCACGACCCAAGAGCCAGGGGAACTGGGGTCACCAATAGGGGCGGGGCGCCCTACTGGGGAATATTTAAGTCCCCATGGTAGGAGTGCAGACGGCGCACGCCATGGAGGCTTAGCCCCTGAGAGCCTGGGTGCTCTCGAGACGAGAAAAGCGGCGGCGGACTGCTCGTGGTACACGCGAGTGTACGGGGATATGGAAATCCCTTAGAGTCCTGATTGACTCTGGGGCGTCGACGAACTTTGCTCGACGCCAGACGGTCGCGCGGAATGGCGACAAGTATGCCGATGCTTTGCGAGAAAGCAAAGGCAGGGGCCAGGTCTCGGTGAGACTGGCCGATGGTACGGTGGTTAACGTACCTGGGGTCCGTATGGACCTGGCTGTAAAGTTTGAAGACTTTGACAGCACGGAGTCGTTCCTTGTCATAGACATGGACAAGTACGACTTGATCCTGGCATGCCGTGGCTCGAAAAGCACGAGCCCTGGATCGATTGGCGCGGCAAAGCCATTGAGGCTAGCCGGCCCGCAGTCTCCGACAGAGCTTTGGTGAGTAATGTTCCCACCTCTGTCCGGGACTGGGGCGCCAGAGATGGTCGCCAAGGCGCTTATGCGCCCGAAGAAGTACTGGGAGTCACTGACTCCAGTGAAGATGTTGCGATGAGCCTCGCAACCGGTCGTGAGACCAAGGCTCATTGCCAAGCGTGTGGGATTGCCACGACGGCAAGTCCCAACGCTGAGAGTCGTCGCGCCGTATGGGCTTCGACTGTGGCAGTGCCGGACGGCACTGACCAGGCGGGTAACATAGGTCCGCAAGCAGCAGAGGCTGCTGAGGAGAGCGCTGTAGGCGTCTCCTGTGTGGGTAACATAGGTCCACAAGTGGGTAACATAGGTCCACAGGCGGGTAACGTAGTTCCGCAAGCGGGTAATATAGGTCCGCAAGCAGCTGAGGCTGCTGGGGAGGACGCTGAGAGCGCCTCCGGTGTGGGTAACATAGTTCCACACGAGGTCGAAGAGACCGAGAAGAAT
The DNA here is from genome assembly GCA_008079305.1 of Phytophthora palmivora. Classification (NCBI taxonomy): domain Eukaryota; phylum Oomycota; class Peronosporomycetes; order Peronosporales; family Peronosporaceae; genus Phytophthora; species Phytophthora palmivora. The sequence goes on along the minus strand of VOQZ01001670.1, from coordinate 142,506 downwards.
GAGAACGCAGCAGTGCGTCTCTAGCGTGGGTAACAGAGTTCCACACGGTTCAAGAAGACCAGTACGAGTGCGGAGGTGTCGTCGAGCACCTCCCGTGTGGATAACCAAGTACCACACTCGGAGTCTGAGACTCCACCGGCACGGCCGGTCGAAGAGCAATGCCATGTCTTCGACGGCGTGTCCGGTCGTCAAGTTAGGGCAGGTGCCGTCCATCTGGAGGCACTGCCAGAGGTGTCAGCACTGCTGAATATCGAGGAATTGTCCATGAAGGACTTCCTGGCCGAGTTGAAGGCCGGAGAGATTGCGGAGATGGTGCTCCTGAAGCCGGAGACCTCTCCTGAAGATTTGAACTCTTCCTCCGTAATGGACGAGGACGTCCTGGAGGGGTTCACGAAGCAGCGTGCAACGCGCTTGGGTTCTGAGATCCTCAAGAACCCGGAGGATCCAGTGTATCTTCTTGTGAAAGAGTACTTGGATGTGGTGTCGAAGCACCCACCATCCCAACTCCCGCCGGATCGGGGAGTTCGGCACGAGATTGATTTCGTGCCTGGCACAAAGTACTGTGTCACGAGGCAGTGGCCTCTACCTCGCGAGCAGTGCGAGGGAGTCGAAGTCCCCGCACTCGACGTCAACCTTCTGCGTTCGTAAACCGAACGGGAAGTGGCGTCTGGTTCATGCTTACAACAAGCTGAACAATGCGACGGTACCGGCACAGACGCCGATCCCTCGCAAGGATGTGTTGCTGAACAACATGTCGGGCTGTACGCTGTACAGTGCCCTGGATCTGGTAGACGGATACTACCAGATCCTGATGCGGGAGAGTGACATTCCTCTCACCGCAGTGAGCACCCCGAGTGGGATGCTCTGGGAGTGGCTAGTGATGCCACAGGGGTTATCAAATGCCCCAGCGACGTTCAATCGCTTGGTCACACAATTGTTTAGACCATTGCGTACATTCGCTCAGACGTACTTCGACGATATATTCGTACATAGCCGTGCCGAAGGCGGCCAGACGGCTATGGAGGTACATCTGAAGCACCTCCGTCGAGTGTTTGAGGTCATGAGAGCTAACAAGCTCTATGCCAACATCGACAAGTGCGTCTTTGCAGCTGAGGAGATAAAAGTCCTCGGTTGCTTTTTGTCAGCAGGGTCGGCGTACGCGCCGACCCAGGGAAGGTCAAGGCCATAGCGGCTTGGCCACCCCGAGGTCACAGAAGGACCTCCGGAAGTGGTTGGGTTTAGCCAACTATCTTCATAAGTACAGCGCAGGGTACGCTGAACTAGCTCGACCCTTGTCGGATCTCTTAAAGAAAGATGCCGACTGGGTCTGGGAGCAACAGCACCAGGATGCTTTCGACAGCATCAAGGCGAGCTTACAGCAAGCGCCAGTCCTGGCCTTGCCGGACGAAAACAAGTCATTTAGCTTCGTATGTGACGCTTCTGACTATGCAATAGACTGTGCGCTGTTGCAGAAGGACGATGAAGGACACGAACGTGTCATCTCCTTCCAGTCCAGGCAGCTGAAGGCTGCCGAACAGAACTATCCCGTTCATGACAAGGAGCTACTTGCAATGAAGTACGCTCTTGTCAAATTTAGAGTTCATCTCTTGGGCACGAGGCCCTTTGTGATCTATACTGATCACGCGTCCTTGCGGACTGCCGCCAACTCGCCGCGTCTATCGCAGCGGATGGCGAGGTGGCTGTCATTCTTCGCGGAGTACAACTTCCGCGTTGAATACAAGCCGGGCAAGCTCAACGTGCTTGCCGATGCATTGTCGCGTCGACCTGACTATGAGTTAGCTCATGTCAGTCGGGTCACGACAGATCTATATGATCGGATACGCTTGGCGTATCAGGAGGACGAGAACTATACACCACTGGTGCAGTTCTTGTCCGATGGCAAGGACGCCAAAGTCGACAGGCTTACGCCTCGACAGCGGGCACAGCTCCATCGTTATGAGCTAGCCGAAGGGTTACTCCATTATCGAGTAGACCCTAGAGATCCTCCTCGGGTTGTCGTTCCAAACGACGAGGATCTGAAGTATGACATACTTCTAGAGGCGCACGATGCGCCGATAAGTGGCCATCTTGGCCGGGAGAAGACCTACCAAATGGTCTCTCAGACATTTTGGTGGCCCCGCATGTATAAGTGGGTGGCACACTATGTCAAGACATGTGAAACATGTCAGAGGGTGAAGCCTTCGGGCCACGCCTCGGCTCCACTGCAGAGCCTGCCTGTGCCAGCAGATTGCTGGAAGTCGATGAGTCTCGACTTCGTCTTCGGCCTGCCGACCGATGACAAGGGCAACACCTGCATTTTGGTGTTTGTCTGCCGTTTGAGCAAGATGGTGCATCTCGCTCCAGTACGTGACAAGGTCGCCAGGAAACAAGCTGCACAGCTGTTCCTAGATAGCGTGCTTCGCTATCATGGTCTCCCAGAGACCGTAGTCTCGGACAGAGATCCGCGTTTCACGGGTGCGTTCTGGGACACCTGTTCCAATTGTTGGAACTAAGTTGACGATGTCAACTGCGGACCATCTGCAGACGGATGGTCAGACGGAGCGCGTCAACCGCGTGCTCGAAGATACTCTTCGCAGTATCGGTGCGGAAACACCTCGATCCTGGTCGGATTAGCTTCCTATGGTTGGGTTTGCACTCAACAACGCGGTACACGCATCAACGGGGTTTACCCCGTTCTATTTGAATGGGTTACGACACCCCCAGGTGCCGCTAACCTTGCGGGGAGGCACCGTGGCCTCCATCGTAAGTGGGGGAGAGGCTCGCAAAGCCTTTTCCTCCCAGGTCTCGGAGATCGAGCCCGAGGCTTTAAAAAGACAATTGTCGTCGTTTATAGACGACAGGCTGATGTTGATCAGCCGGGTTAGAGACGCAATGGTGTCGACCCAGAACAGACAGAGAAGTACTCAGACAAGTATGGTCGTGGAAACTTATCCGTGTTTACGGTTGGGGACTTGGTCCTCTTAAACACTAAGAACCTACCGTTAACGTTGGTTCGCTCCATTGGGAGTAACAAGCTGAAGCATCGCTTCATTCGACCCGTTGGGGTCCTCGGCAGGCACGGCGCTGCCTGTACCATCGACCCCGAGAAGTCAATGGCGACGCACCCAACGACTTGCGTGGGGCGTCTTAAACGGTACGATGGTCCGTAGGATCTTCGCCCTGAGAGGGCAGAGGAAGATCAAGAGTGGGCGAGCTCCCCTCTTCAAATCGAGGTTGAGTCTCGCGGACAACACCAACAGGAGTTGTCAAAGCCTGCAAAACGGAATGCAGGCTGGCACCCATGCGGCTCACAAAAGAGTACGCTGGGGCCGCACGGTATGAGCTCCGTCAAGAGCTATACCCATAAGCCGAGTGGGAAGAATACCACTGCGGCTCATAAGAGGGCATGTGACCGTGCGCCTCACTGGCAAGAGCATCAAGGCTCCGACGGAGTCCCATTAAGGCGGAAGCTGGGACTCGGCGGTTAACCCGCCCGTGGAGCTCCCGAGTCTCGCGACCGAGAGCGTCCACGTCCTGACGTAGGACATCAGGGCAGTTGGTTTGCCAAACTGGGTGGTGGCTAGACCGCCAATCCCAATGTCAAGTGCAATCTTGATCGCATTTATTCGATCACGGGTTTGATGCACTTCGTCCTGCAGAAAAGACTCTGCTGGACCAGGACCCGAAGGTCCCGCTGGATCAATATGAATTCCAGCTGAGCTTCAGCTTGGAGCTCCTAGACTGGGCAACCCTTGTGAGGGACCCAGTGACCTGTGCAACTGAGGAGGTATTCTCCGGCTGCACCGAAGGGAATCCCCATACGGGGTGGAGACCTCCCTTGGTCTCAGACTTCTTTCGAAGTCTAGTAAATTCCTTTAAGGGAATTTGGTGCGGTGCAAGAAGCACGCACCTGCCTAGGTGGCGCTCGTAGGCGCCCATGGAGGTATGACCTCCTGTCAATGGACGTGGGTCCATGAGTTGCTCAAGGAACAGCAGAGAGCCATGGCCCTCATGGGGGGAATACCCTGGAGCGTGGGTAAGAACCCAACGCTCAGTATGAGTACGCTCACGACGGACTGGCTGTCTAGCCAGTCGAGCAGCAAGTAGTTCTTCTTGCTGCTCATCGAGGTTGTTCGCAACCTCAAGAGGCTCTTCGTTATAGGCCTCATCAAGATCCTGGTCGCTTATGTGAAGCGACTGAGAGGCGCTGCGCTTCCTGGCGCTGGCCTCATTGGCATGGTTAGCCGTGTTGGTAACCTGGGCACGTCGTTTGCCCTTTGCCAATGTCAAGTTCTCAGGAGGTAAAGCCTCCTGGCGTCCGCGTTGCCGTGGACGTCATCGGCACCACCAGCTGTGGTGTCTGTGTCCGGATTGTTAATCGCGGACTTGGACTCAGTGTTTTAGTCCTTACCCTCGTCGCCAGAGCAGGCGACAAGGGTATCGTCAGTCAAGCTGACTTGAGACTTGCTCATGGACCTGCGAATGGACCTTGGGTTCTCGCAGTGGTCCAGTAATGACGACGTAGATCGTCTGTGGAGCGAGCTAGTGCTCGCTGCCACGTCAGGTGCATCTTGCACCTTGTTTGCTTTCGCAATGACATCAAATGATGTCTTGGCTTTGCCGCGAGGCTTAGCCGTCTTTGACTTTGGCTTCGCAGCCTTTGTCTTTGTGGGCGCAGAGGCGCTACTTGAGCTTCCCCTTCGGGGCATGCTCTGAGATCGACATGGAGACCTTGGGGACGTAATGGCAACGTGCCTGGAGCTCTGTGAGAGCAGGGAGCCGTAGCGCAAGAGCTCGGCGGCCCGTCGAAGAATTTCGACTCTTCGAGTGAAATGTGAAGGGTTCACATTTGCCTCATTTTGATTGGGTGAAAATCCAACCTAAGTGGGGGAGGATGTAACGGGGTTACATGAAGCGGTACCCTAGAAAGGGTACCGCCTTTAGAAGTTGATATACTTCTGTGAGTATTCGTTTTAGATACTCACTCGTGGGTGGTGTGGACCACACTACTGCCACGTAGGTCTGGTGGCTGAGGGCCAACCAATAGTATTTGACCTACTTTTATATGCATATATGAAACAAATTATAGTTAACTAGTAATTTGTATTACAGGCCAAATGACCTAATTAACTATAAATAAATCAGTCTTAAACTTACCCCAAACTAGCTATTAAGTCCCCTAAGACCAGGACTTGTGAACTGTCGTTCACTAGGAGTTTTTATACTCCTGATAGCACGCTTCCTCAAGCAAGGTGCTCGTGTGACCCCGTCACATGGCGGGTAGTTGGTTCTGCATATTGGCTTTGAAACAGAACTATTGAAGTTTTATTTGTATTCTTTTGTTGAAGAATCAAACATATCTTTTACGTCAAGTATTGTTCCCTACGAACAAACTCTGTATACCCGTCATGTGACGGGGTCACACGAGCACCTTGCTTAGAGGAAGCGTGCTATTAAGAGTATACAAACTCTAAGTGAACGGCAGTTCACTAGTCCCTGGTCTAAGGGGACTTAATAGCCAGTTTAGAGTAGATTTTAGACTGATTTATTTACAGTTAATTAGGTCCATTTGGCCTGTAATACAAACTCCTAATTAACTATAATCTTTTCCTAATATGCATATAAAAGTTAGGGCACATACTATTGGTTGGCCCTCAGCACGTGGCAGTAGTGTGGCTCACACCACAGTGTGGTCCACACCACTCCATCAGAGTATTAAAACAAATACTCACAGAAGTATATCTACTTCTAAAGGCGGTACCCTTTCTAGGGTACTCCTTTCATGTAACCCCGTTACATCCTCCCCCACTTAGGTTGGAAACACCCCCAACCAATGAGGAGCTAGGAAGAGAGCTCCGCTCTCTTTCCTGTCCTTTGTCGATACCCATCGACGAGCCACGGTTGTGGCTTAAGGCTTTCATTCAGCCTTTTCGCGCGTACAAGACACCCGGAGGTTTCCACGTCAACCTCCTTCAAGATGCCTAAGAAGGCAAACACCCGCGGCGCTTCGGCGCCTTCCAAGTCTAAGACCGCGAGGTCGAAGACTGCTAAGGCCAAGTCGAAAGACAAGGCCGCTCCGCGCAAGGAAGTCCGCAAGGCGGCTTCCGAGGCAGGCAGCAAGCGTACGGCTGCTGCTGCCAGCCAAGAAGGGAGTTCGCGACGCAGTCGCTCGCGCTCCCTGTCACCCGACGATAGGCCGAACCCTCGGTTCACCTATCGGGACCACAGTCCCGGATCGGAGTCCCCGGAATTTCATATTCCTATTATCACGGGATCAGAGTCCGACGGGGACTCTCCTGGATCCGCTAAGGATCCACCTTCTTCTCAGGATGCTCCTTCACAGGACGCTCCTGTTGATGATACCGAATCATCGGAGGCAAAGGCAGCTTCGACGAGCTCGCCTGCCAAGAACCTTACCTTGACCGAAGGTAAGGCTCGAGCCCAAGCTGCGAAAGCAGCGTCTCCAAAACGGGCTAGTGAGGGTGCTGCTGCCGCTAAGAAGCGCGCAGCCCCTGGCTCTCCTACATCAGAGCCTTCAATCGCCAAGGGATTCAAATCCCTGTTCGACTCCTCAGACGAGGAGGAAGAGGAGGGGGCTGTCTCCGAGCCCCAAGAGATCTCTAATGATCTCGATGAGCAGCAGGAGCGCTATCATGCTGCTCAACTGCAAGGTGCTCCTGCCCCTCCCACACCGGTGTATCCTCTCGGATACTATCCACCGGATGAGGGGTCTGGGTTTCCTATGTTCCTGGAGCACCTTAAGGCCCCTCGTGGTCTAAACCATGGGCGCACTTCGCGTGGCGCCTACGAGCGTGCCTTGGGTCAAGTCGAACCACTCTTTGTCAATGACATTGAGGCCGCTAGGTGTGTGCTTCTTGCACCACACCGAATTCCTCTCAAGGAATTCACTAGTCTTCGGAAGAAACCCGAAGACCGTGGTGGGCTCTTCCCCGTGTGGGGCTACCCTTGGGTACAGCCCGAGAACACCACAACCCAGACCCAGGCAGAAGACCTGTTCTGGAGATGGGTTTCTCTAAAGAACTTTACAGTTCAGGAGTTAAAAGAACTCCGGGAAGATCGCCTGCTGTCCTATGTCTTGGACCAGCGAGATCTTCGAATTGAGTTTGCCCACTTAGTCGCTAAGCGGCAACTCCACTCCGTCATGGAGGGACTTAGACAGCAGTCTAAGTCCAGCGCTCAAGATGAGCGCGGGTACGGTTCCGTCAACCCAGGGACCGTACACCGTAAGGCGGCTAAGAAGCCGCGGACTACTTACGCCCCGGCTGTTGATCCCAAATCTCAACAGCCTTCGGGCAGTCAACCCGGAGCCGGTCCTCCGGCTCCCACGAGTTCTGTGACGAGGGGTAACCCCGCCACTTCACAAGCAGCTGGCGCTTCCCAGAGCGCCGCCGCTCTTGGACGACCCGCTCCATATGGTAGTGGAGCTCGCCGTTCCGATCTAGGAGAGCAGGAGGAGCTCTCGCACGCGTTTGAGTACGAGACTCCTTCTCAGCCGTATCCTTCTGGACCCTCATCTTCGGGTCGGGACTCTGTGGTGTCCCTTAAGCGACGAGGTCCGTCAGCTTCGAGATCGCGTTTATGCGATCGAGATAGCCCTTGGGCTTGGACCTGGTGGTCAGGCTGCCTCTTAGGCTGGCAAGCCGGGGACCCTTGAGGTCCTTCGCCAAGACTTGGACGCTCTTGGTCGTGAGACTCATGAGCTGCATGGGCGCGTTGACCGCCGAGCTCCGGCTGCTGCCTTGAAGGAGCTCCGTCGAGGCTTAGACATTCTAAGCCATGAGGTGCATGGTCGGATGCCCTCTTATGAGCCGCAGGGGTACTCGTACCACTCGGCTTATGGGTATAGCTCTTACCCGAGCTCTTCCCACTCTGTACTGTCATACTCTTCGTATGACTCGCGTGGGTACCAGCCTGTATATCATTCACAGGCTTCGACACCGGCAACTCCGGTTGTCCAGAGAGCTCAGCCTCGTTTCGAGGAGGTGAGTTCTCACCTTGGTCTTCCCCCGTCCGAGAAGGAAGACCCAGCGGATCGTGATACCGCTTACGACGCCCCACGTAGAACGTCGGGTGCGTCGCCATTGACTTTGGGAGGTCAATCGTATACGCCGTGCCATGTCTGGCCAGGACCCCGAAGGGTCCAATGAAGCGGTGCTTCAACTTGTTGCTCCCTACGGAGCTAACCAAGTTTATAGGTAGATTTTTAGTGTCTAACAACACCAATTCACCTTGTTTAAACACAACTTAAGTTTCCTCTTGCATGTTTATCTGAGTACTCCTTTTGTCTATCTTGGGCCGATGCCATCGCATCTCTAACCCGGCTGATCAACGTCAGCCTGTCGTCTATAAACGACGACAATTGTCTTTTTAAAGCCTCGGGCTCGATCTCCGAGACCTGGGAGGAAAAGGCTTTGCGAGCCTCTCCCCCACTTACGATGGAGGCCACGGTGCCTCCCCGCAAGGTTAGCGGCACCTGGGGGTGTCGTAACCCATTCAAATAGAACGGGGTAAACCCCGTTGATGCGTGTACCGCGTTGTTGAGTGCAAACCCAACCATAGGAAGCTAATCCGACCAGGATCGAGGTGTTTCCGCACCGATACTGCGAAGAGTATCTTCGAGCACGCGGTTGACGCGCTCCGTCTGACCATCCGTCTGCAGATGGTCCGCAGTTGACATCGTCAACTTAGTTCCCAACAATTGGAACAGGGTGTCCCAGAACGCCCCTGCGAAGCGCGGGTCTCGATCAGAGACTACGGTCTCTGGGAGACCATGATAGCGAAACACGCTATCTAGGAACAGCTGTGTAGCTTGTTTCCTGGTGACCTTGTCACGTACCGGAGCAAGATGCACCATCTTGCTCAAACGGCAGACAAACACCAAAATGCAGGTGTTGCCCTTGTCATCGGCCGGCAGGCCGAAGACGAAGTCGAGACTCATCGACTTCCAGCAATCTGCTGGCACAGGCAGGCTCTGCAGTGGAGCCGAGGCGTGGCCCGAAGGCTTCACCCTCTGACATGTTTCACATGTCTTGACATAGTGTGCCACCCACTTATACATGCGGGGCCACCAAAATGTCTGAGAGACCATTTGGTAGGTCTTCTCCCGGCCAAGATGGCCACTTATCGGCGCATCGTGCGCCTCTAGAAGTATGTCATACTTCAGATCCTCGTCGTTTGGAACGACAACCCGAGGAGGATCTCTAGGGTCTACTCGATAATGGAGTAACCCTTCGGCTAGCTCATAACGATGGAGCTGTGCCCGCTGTCGAGGCGTAAGCCTGTCGACTTTGGCGTCCTTGCCATCGGACAAGAACTGCACCAGTGGTGTATAGTTCTCGTCCTCCTGATACGCCAAGCGTATCCGATCATATAGATCTGTCGTGACCCGACTGACATGAGCTAACTCATAGTCAGGTCGACGCGACAATGCATCGGCAAGCACGTTGAGCTTGCCCGGCTTGTATTCAACGCGGAAGTTGTACTCCGCGAAGAATGACAGCCACCTCGCCATCCGCTGCGATAGACGCGGCGAGTTGGCGGCAGTCCGCAAGGACGCGTGATCAGTATAGATCACAAAGGGCCTCGTGCCCAAGAGATGAACTCTAAATTTGACAAGAGCGTACTTCATTGCAAGTAGCTCCTTGTCATGAACAGGATAATTCCGTTCGGCAGCCTTCAGCTGCCTGGACTGGAAGGAGATGACACGTTCGTGTCCTTCATCGTCCTTCTGCAACAGCGCACAGTCTATTGCATAGTCAGAAGCGTCACATACGAAGCTAAATGACTTGTTTTTCGTCCGGCAAGGCCAGGACTGGCGCTTGCTGTAAGCTCGCCTTGATGCTGTCGAAAGCATCCTGGTGCTGTTGCTCCCAGACCCAGTCGGCATCTTTCTTTAAGAGATCCGACAAGGGTCGAGCTAGTTCAGCGTACCCTGCGCTGTACTTATGAAGATAGTTGGCTAAACCCAACCACTTCCGGAGGTCCTTCTGCGACCTCGGGGTTGGCCAAGCCGCTATGGCCTTGACCTTCCCTGGGTCGGCGCGTACGCCGACCCTGCTGACAAAGCAACCGAGGACTTTTATCTCCTCAGCTGCAAAGACGCACTTGTCGATGTTGGCATAGAGCTTGTTAGCTCTCATGACCTCAAACACTCGATGGAGGTGCTTCAAATGCACCTCCATAGCCGTCTGGCCGCCTTCGGCACGGCTATGGACGAATATATCGTCGAAGTACGTCTGAGCGAACGTACGCAATGGTCTAAACAATTGTGTGACCAAGCGATTGAACGTCGCTGGGGCATTTGATAGCCCATGTGGCATCACTAGCCACTCCCAGAGCATCCCACTCGGGGTGCTCACTGCGGTGAGAGGAATGTCACTCTCCCGCATCAGGATCTGGTAGTATCCGTCTACCAGATCCAGGGCACTGTACAGCGTACAGCCCGACATGTTGTTCAGCAACACATCCTTGCGAGGGATCGGCGTCTGTGCCGGTACCGTCGCATTGTTCAGCTTGTTGTAAGCATGAACCAGACGCCACTTCCCGTTCGGTTTACGAACGCAGAAGGTTGACGTCGAGTGCGGGGACTTCGACTCCCTCGCACTGCTCGCGAGGTAGAGGCCACTGCCTCGTGACACAGTACTTTGTGCCAGGCACGAAATCAATCTCGTGCCGAACTCCCCGATCCGGCGGGAGTTGGGATGGTGGGTGCTTCGACACCACATCCAAGTACTCTTTCACAAGAAGATACACTGGATCCTCCGGGTTCTTGAGGATCTCAGAACCCAAGCGCGTTGCACGCTGCTTCGTGAACCCCTCCAGGACGTCCTCGTCCATTACGGAGGAAGAGTTCAAATCTTCAGGAGAGGTCTCCGGCTTCAGGAGCACCATCTCCGCAATCTCTCCGGCCTTCAACTCGGCCAGGAAGTCCTTCATGGACAATTCCTCGATATTCAGCAGTGCTGACACCTCTGGCAGTGCCTCCAGATGGACGGCACCTGCCCTAACTTGACGACCGGACACGCCGTCGAAGACATGGCATTGCTCTTCGACCGGCCGTGCCGGTGGAGTCTCAGACTCCGAGTGTGGTACTTGGTTATCCACACGGGAGGTGCTCGACGACACCTCCGCACTCGTACTGGTCTTCTTGAACCCGTGTGGAACTCTGTTACCCACGCTAGAGACGCCTGCTGCGTTCTCATTCTTCTCGGTCTCTTCGACCTCGTGTGGAACTATGTTACCCACACCGGAGGCGCTCTCAGCGTCCTCCCCAGCAGCCTCAGCTGCTTGCGGACCTATATTACCCGCTTGCGGAACTACGTTACCCGCCTGTGGACCTATGTTACCCACTTGTGGACCTATGTTACCCACACAGGAGACGCCTACAGCGCTCTCCTCAGCAGCCTCTGCTGCTTGCGGACCTATGTTACCCGCCTGGTCAGTGCCGTCCGGCACTGCCACAGTCGAAGCCCATACGGCGCGACGACTCTCAGCGTTGGGACTTGCCGTCGTGGCAATCCCACACGCTTGGCAATGAGCCTTGGTCTCACGACCGGTTGCGAGGCTCATCGCAACATCTTCACTGGAGTCAGTGACTCCCAGTACTTCTTCGGGCGCATAAGCGCCTTGGCGACCATCTCTGGCGCCCCAGTCCCGGACAGAGGTGGGAACATTACTCACCAAAGCTCTGTCGGAGACTGCGGGCCGGCTAGCCTCAATGGCTTTGCCGCGCCAATCGATCCAGGGCTCGTGCTTTTCGAGCCACGGCATGCCCAGGATCAAGTCGTACTTGTCCATGTCTATGACAAGGAACGACTCCGTGCTGTCAAAGTCTTCAAACTTTACAGCCAGGTCCATACGGACCCCAGGTACGTTAACCACCGTACCATCGGCCAGTCTCACCGAGACCTGGCCCCTGCCTTTGCTTTCTCGCAAAGCATCGGCATACTTGTCGCCATTCCGCGCGACCGTCTGGCGTCGAGCAAAGTTCGTCGACGCCCCAGAGTCAATCAGGACTCTAAAGGGATTTCCATATCCCCGTACACTCGCGTGTACCACGAGCAGTCCGCCGCCGCTCTTTCTCGTCTCGAGAGCACCCAGGCTCTCAGGGGCTAAGCCTCCATGGCGTGCGCCGTCTGCACTCCTACCATGGGGACTTAAATATTCCCAGTAGGGCGCCCCGCCCCTATTGGTGACCCCAGTTCCCCTGGCTCTTGGGTCGTGGCTTCTGCCACGGGCCCCTCGAGGCCCTAGGTTTGGAAGGGAACTTCCTTTGCCCTCCCGCAGGGCAGGCACGTTGCATGTGCCCGAGCTTCCCACATCCGTAGCAACGGATGGAGCTCTGTACGGCCGTACCCAGTTCCATGGGTACCGGCCCGGTGCTAGCTCCAGCTGCTGGAGCTCCTTGCACTGCGCCTGACGACGCATTGTGGCCTTGCCACACCGACGTAGGAGTACGAGCCTGTCGGTGGCTGTACTCCTCTTGGAGGGCGATCTGGATCGCCTCCTCCATAGCGTTCGCATGCTCGCGGAACAACTGTGTGCGGGATGGGCCCACCTTCAGGCCATCCATGAACACGGTCACTTTGATGTGTTCAGGTAGGGGGTTCCCTACCAGAGATGCAGCGAGTACTCGCATCTCCTGGATGTACTCATGCAGCTCACGCTTTCCTTGTTTACAGGCAAGGAAGCGCGAGCGCTGGCGATACTCATAGTTCGCCGGAAGGAAGGCGGCTCTAAGCTGTTGACACAGCTGAGCCCAGGTTGTGAAACAACCCGGCGTTGTCGCTTCGCGCGTGTACGCCCAGGTCTTCGCCCGACCTCCTAGGTTGGACAGGGCGAAAGCGACCCGAAGTCGCTCGGTCGAGATTAGAGCCACGTCCATCGCGAGCTCGACCTCTCGGACCCAGAAGTGGAGGTTCTCTCCCTCCTTCCCCTCATAAGGATTAACCTTAAGCCTCAACGGCTTAGGTTGGGCTGGCTTCATCTCAGCCACGGGGGTCTGCAGCCCCTGTACGTGGGCGATAAGCCCTCTCTCGTACGTGTCGAACGCCTCGATGCGTTCGACCTGCTCGACCGGCGTAGCAGCCGCCAAGCTTCGGAGGGCATCTCCTCCAAAGATGCCCACCATCTTCCAGACCGACTCAAACTGAGAGTCGGTCAAATGAGGGAACTCCCCTCTATCCATCCTGGCTTACCTTGTAGGAGCCACAGAGGATTCAGGTAGTCAATCTACCCGCGTAGGTGTGGCGAAGTGGTTCTGCGAAATCGCAAGATCGCAGGAGTCCTCTTGCACACTGCGCCCGAACTGCCGACTAACGGAGGGGGTACTCCGATATTCCGTGAAGTTACTTGATCTCACCTTGTGTACCCGTCGGTGGAACTAGATCGCTCCTCGGGTGATCTCGATTAGACGCGTTTGTTGTCGATCTTGCTGTCTGACAGCACAGCGGGAGAGGTGGCGGCAGCGGGGATACTTCTACTCGCTGCGCCGTGTAGTTATTAAGCTTTGATCTTGGTTGTACTTGGTCGATCTTGTTCTGACCAGTGTCGATCGTAGCTCGGGGGTCTTGTGGTCGGTGTGGGACCTTTATCCAATACTTCCAATACGTGCTTGCCGCTTCCTATAGCGGGGTCTTGAGATTTGACGGTTGACGAACGTCCAGCCAAGCAATCTGGGCGTAGGGGTTCTACTTAGTGTCGATCTTGATCCTGCGTGACGTCGGGAGGGCCAATCTTGTATATCCCTACCCGGAATAGCGAAGAAGAAGGAAGACTTGTGTAGTAGAAGGTAAAAACAACTCTGAATTAATAGTTAATGTCCTATGCTTCCCATCTGTGGCTATCCATGCTGCACTGGCTTCATAATACCTATAATAAAGCTAAGATCGATATTTACCTGTCAGGATCGATATCGCGTGGGTACAATCGTATTGGACGGGGATGATGGCGCACGCATTCACTTGGTCATTATAGTGAATATCACTATATCGAGGATCACCATAGAGAGGAGTTACTCGCGACCTTGATTGACGGGACATGATTGAAGTCGGAAAACTTCTTATCCGCTTCACCACATAGGCGTGGATTGACTACAAGTGCTACCAAGTGTGACGGGGTCACACGAGCACCTTGCTTAGAGGAAGCGTGCTATTAAGAGTATACAAACTCTAAGTGAACGGCAGTTCACTAGTCCCTGGTCTGAGGGGACTTAATAGCCAGTTTAGAGTAGATTTTAGACTGAATTATTTATAGTTAATTAGGTTCATTTGGCCTGTAATACAAATTACTAATTAACTATACTTTAAGCTAATTATGCATATAAAAGGTAGGTTTAAAACTATTGGTTGGCCCTCAGCACGTGGCAGTAGTGTGGCTCACACCACAGTGTGGTCCACACCACTCCATCAGAGTATTAAAACAAATACTCACAGAAGTATATCTACTTCTAAAGGCGGTACCCTTTCTAGGGTACTCCTTTCATGTAACCCCGTTTCACGTCACCCACGACATTCAGGGCACTGGGGGATGGATCCTCTACCACCAAACAAGAGGTCAACAATGGACGCCCATACTAGCTGGCAGCCTTTATCAAGAGACCGAAAGAACGGATGACCGAGCTTTTGTCGATGACTAATCCATGTTCAACATACCTTCGTGTAGACTGTCTCGACAAAAATCTACAAGGTCAACTACAGTTGGCTTTTGAAACAGAATTATTGAAGCTTTTATTTATATTCTTTTGTTGAAGAATAAAAAATATCTTTCACGTCAAGTATTGTTCATATAATTTTACCAACCTCCTACAAACAAACTCTGTATACACGTCACTGTACAACACATCAAGAAAGACACAATAGAGAACGACCCAGCGACCACACTCGGACGGAATCTACTCTTTGTAGTGCACTGGAGAACACCGGCTGGAACATCGAACCAACATTAAAACTCATTGCACAAACTAACGCCACGCTCACTAAAAACAACCCGCACAACGCCGGAGGAGCTGCGATCCCCGATGACAAGATCAGAAACAATACAGAATCAATACCTCAGCAAAAAGAGGAAATTCACACAAAGACTATAGATCAGTAAATTTGCTCAAATAGAAGTCCACATATCATCAAACAAACTGTTTAACGATGAAATTATATAACGCGTTCCACCAAAAGTTAAACTAAGCATCCGCGTAGCGGATGCCAAGAGCGCTAGTTAGTAGTAATACTTGGAACATTACGCCGGCAGTTTTTTTAGTTTCCGTAATTTACCACCAAGAACATTCCTGGAACCTTCTTTCGGACAAGGTGCTATTTTGGCGACGTAACCTCTCAACCACCTGAGAGCGAAAGCCACGTCTTTTGGATCTTAGGGTAGTCTTAGAACCGCTCGACCGAACTATATTGATAAAAGCAATAGAACATTACGCCGGCAGATTTTAACCTCAAGGGATTAGTTCGGACCAGCGCGACGTCTCATCATTGGTTGAAAATTTATGTCACACACCTTCATGTCCGCTTAAGTACGCCAGAAGTTCCCCTGACATTCTTCCTCATTCCAGAATCTGCAGGCTCGAGGAAAGATGGTGAAGCTCTTCTGTGCGATTTTTGGTGTGGCGGGCAGCGCGTTCCCTGTGAACATCGACGAGGCTGCTACGGTGTCCGCGTTGAAGGACGTGATATGGAAGAAGATCGAAGCGAAGTTTGCAAGGGACGAGAGATTTAAGGGCGTCGTTCCAGTGGATTTGCAGCTCTTCCTGGCGAAGACGGAAGGCGGCGCGTGGCTGGATGGAGCTGGAGCGGCAGCTGTGACGCTCTATGGAGATGGACACCTGCAAGGCTTTGAGCAGATGGATCCCACGTTGTGGATCAACAATGACAAGCATTTCGGAAAGAATTTTAGACCGGCTGAGGGCGAAGTTCACGTGCTGGTGGTGGTTCCGGAGGAACTTCCGAAGCCACACGAGCCTCGAGATCGCCAACTTGTTGTGGGCAATATCCCGATCTCGCAAAGTATGTCGTTGAATCCGCCAGCACTGGTTGCATTTTGGAAAGCATTTCTGAACGATCGTACCGAGGTCAAAGCTGACGCATTGATCGAGCTACCGCGAGATACGTATCTTCTTGGTGCTTCAACGCTCGGCTCTCGTATCTACATTCGTCATTGTTACCCTGAGCTATGGAAGCTTTGCCAGCAGAGGATCCATGATGAAAAAAAGAACACACCGCATCTCGTGATCCTCGGCAACCCAGGAATTGGCAAGACGTTTTTCGGCTTTGTGATCTTGCTTCTACTTGCGCGTGCTGGTGCGACGGTGGTATATGAGAGCGGTCTTCTCAAGCAGCGCTATCTTCTCACTAACGAGATGGTGGCTGCAGGTTCACCGAACGATTTTGTTCACATTCTGCAAAACCCGGCAACTTATTACGTCGTGGATGCCGTCAAGCCTCCCTATTATGATGCGAAGACAATTCTTTGACGTCGCCACGCCGCTCCATCTGGTATGAATTCAACAAGACGAATTGCCAATCCTGCTATATGCCAGTTTGGTCACAGCAAGAGATTTTTAAATGTCGTGAGCTGATGTATTCGGATACACCAGTGGCCGTCGTGCACGATTGTTTTCGTCGATGGGGTGGTATCGCACGCTATGTCTTGCGGTATGTACAAGTTGAGAACCAGCAGGTGTTGCTTGAAAAAGCGATTGCCATTGTCGACGTCAACTGGTTGGTGGACGCCTGTAGAAAACTTGATGCGGACGACGCTCAAGCACATCGATTACTTCATTATCGTGTCAGCAAATGTTTTTCCAACAAAGACTTCGTCTTCGCATCGCAATATGTGCAGCAAGAGGTCTATGAAACAGTGCCGTGGACATATATTTGAAGAACATGTGAAGCTGCCACAAGGTGGAACGTTTCGAATTCGGCGCCTGGTCGACAACGGTGAGGCACACGACGACGATGAAAATCTCACGGAAGGAGGCGAGGGTGATGACGATGCTATGGATGCAGATGATGTTGCGATGGAAGACAGTACTGCTGCGACGAGGGATCTCGGCGATGGTGTTATATCAATCCAGCTGTCTGAACGACCAACTGTCGTTATCAATAACGACAATGAAGTTATCGCTGCTGATACAACAATCTACCTGCGGCCAGCGGCGAAAAATTACAAGTCGGTCGATGCGATAATCAAGCCGGATGTACTGTTCCAGGTGACTGGTGCACACAAACACCCGTGCAAACAGAAAGGTCTCCATGATGTTTTACAGCTACTGGAAAATCCTGCTAGACCGCGGCTGTACTTCGTGCTTCCACCAGACAGATTCATCAATTTTCGATATCAAAGGTATCTGGACTCAAAACGCAAGAGGATGATGATGCCAACCTACGTGAACGTGCGCAAGATTCAGCAGTTTGCAATGGAAGTCAAACTTGTATTGGAGTAGGAGGGAAGTTCCGAGGGCGTTACGAACAAAACAATGTCTTACTTGTAGTATTTGAGTTGCATCGGGTTCAATTTTTTGGGACTGACTTTTGATAGCTAGAAGGGCTGTGGCTGGCATCTGCTGACGTAAATCTAATACTCCTTCACGCAAATGCTTGCATTTCCACCACATTAGTCTGATCACCAATGAGTTACGCTTGTTGTGTTCGTAGGAGACGAAGACACTTGTGCTGGGTTCCCAGGTAGTTACCAGTAATGTATTTCCAGGTAAGTTGAAAAGTGGCTTCAGATCTACCGTTTAGCAATTGTCATATCAAAACAGCTGCACCTATCGGAACTTTCTTTATAGAAACTAATGCCGTGCGTTGCCCGGAGAAGCTCTGGATATTTATATCGACCTGTTTTACAGAACAAATTTGATAGCAAAACATCCTCGATGAAGCCTTATATAACATGCACTAGAAATTTAGCAATTGAAATACTTAAGAGACAGATTGTTCGTGCCACCGGTCTCAAGCTCTCTCGAAGTGCGTCTTGACTTGGAATGAAGTACTCCAGAAACTGCTTTGTAAGGGGCGTCATGAGATAAAGCTGACGTAAAGTTTTGACCCGCGTCACCGCAACATAAAATGATGATCGTTGTGGTGAACGTCGTGTTGGATGGCATTTTTCCGTATTGAGAGAGTATGCAAGTACCAACGGCACTTGACGTATGCATACAGAGAACTGTCGATCTGGCAATTTCACGCTGATTCCTCTCTCGTATCGTTGGCAGGCACCGGGTCAAAGGAGCAATCTGAATAATCCTTTCGTGCACAGGATCATTGAGCCAATCGCCATTCCTTCGCCACATCAGGTCCCGTTGATGTTACGTGAATGCTGCACGAATGTTACTTATTGTTAGGTCGTACGAAGGTTGTTAGTGTCCGGATGGGTCAACATTCACCTGTTCGTGATAAAAATGAGGACAGGTATTCGATTTCCCGACCGTTTGTGACTCTTTATAATAGAGAGTGAAGTTTCGTTAAATTACGATATGTACTGATCTTTGTATTTATACAAGTTTCCAGACGGTCTGCGATCCCACCTAAAACTCTGGATAATAAATATCCAGAGAATTACAAAAGTAGCACTGTCCGCATTGTGATTCGGACTTATCTGGAACGTTCTGGATTCGAACCTAATCGATTGATCTCGAACCTAATCGAATGATCTCGAACCTAATCGAATGATCTCGAACCTAATCGAAGAATCTCGAACCTAATCGAATTGTCTCGAACTTAAATGGATTTCAAATTCACATTTCGCCATTTCAAAATCGGCGCCGTCGACGACACTAGGAGCGCGAACGGTGCGGGCTCTAGAGCAGCTAGGAGAAAGCGAGCGCCGCAGAGAACTTAGGTAGGTGTAGCCACATAGCATATTAACGTATTAATAAAGTCTTTACGGCTTCGGGAGTTCCGCCTGTTGGGAGAACTGGTACCTTCTGGGGCAACCAAGACTTACTGTGCGCGTTAGAGAGGGAAACCGGAGCCGTGAATTGGGTGAGATATCCACCACTGCACGGAGGGATGGGTATCCAAAGACGGCCATACTGATGAGGCCTAGCCAGCCCCCAGAGGAGCCCATTCCCTACCCAGAGTTGCCAGGACGACCCTCTCGAAGCAAACGTTACAGTAGAGTCACATTTTCGTTCCTCTCTGGCAAAAGTGTCTTTCCGAGGCGGGGATTTCTACCCCTGAGGCACAATTCCAGGACACGAGGGCGATAAGGAGTTTGCAGCTGGAGCCCGTTGCCGTGCTAAGGTTTAGTCCTGTCGCACCTTTGCTCTCCGGAGCCGCGACCCTGAGGCGCCCATGTTTGCCCGCAAGCAGCATGGGAAGTCTCATACCCAGCCGAGGCGCTGAGGCAGATCCATGTGGCGAGAAGAGGCGGCTTGGCCGGGCCACCTGCCTTATCCTCGGAGAGTGGTCGTGTATGGGGCCGGCCCGTTGGATTTGGGGTGACCCCAGTCCCGTGCTTCTGTGTCCGCGACAGGACGCGTGCGGACAGCCACGTGGCAGGGCCGCGGACCTGCCGAGTCATTGGGGACAGTGACTTGAGGGCTTATGGCTTACCTTTTGTTTAGCGGTGAACTGAGACCTTTTACTTCGGTAAAAGGAAGTTTTTTGTCCGGGCATCTGGAACCGCTTACCGCACGTTTTTCCAACACAAGAAGAAGCGCGCAGATGTAGACAACTAAGAAAGTAAGCGTTTAGACTAACGTAGGTTTGTGTTAAGTGTTTGTAGGAACAATGGCGAGAAAACGCAAGTATGGAAGCGAAGAAGAAATCAAAGCAGCTATCGTGCGCCAGATGGGAACGAAGAACCAGCAGCAAAGCGACGACGGATGAAGAACGTCAGTGCAGCTTTGATTCGGTTTAGAAAGCAGCAGTCTGAGGCGAGTGAACAGGAGAATGCAAATTCCATTCCGGCGGTTGTCAGCGCGTTGCAGGCTGTTGAAATCGGGTCTGAACAAAATGCAACGACTGCAAGTACGTCAACTGCTGTCACAGAACGTTCACGACCTGCCAACTCTGAGTTTACTGTAGGCATGGAACCTGCAATAAATAATCATCCAGATCCACGACGGGTTCCAACGGCCACGCGTTCCCGAGCCAATATGACGCCGGCTCAATTAGCTCGCGTTCGTGCGGCAGATGCTGAGAGGGAACGGCGAGCCAGAGCTAACCGATCATGATCTCAGATAGATCGAGATCGGTAACAAGACGCTCAGCGTGCAAGAGCTCGACGTGCGCTGATGAATCCCGGTGAAATGGAAGTATTGCGTGAAACCAATCGTGTTTGCCAGAGCAATCAAAGGAATGAACTTTCAAATGAACAGCGAGAACTACAAAGATATCAAGATGCCGAAGCCCACCGGGGACGCAGGGAAGGTATGTCATTGGAAGAGCGTCAGACAATGCGAGATGAAGACACCGCTGCTCGACGAGCGACAAGGGAAGCCATGACTGAAGATGAACGTCAAGACGCAAGAGAACACGATGCTGAAATGCATAGGGTGCGCAGAGAAGGTATGACAGAGGAAGTACAACAGACCATACGAGATCGAGCAGCGGCTGCACGACAAGCCATACGAGATACGATGACAGAAGAAGAACTTGATCGACGAAGAGAGGGAGAACGATTTCGACGCCGGTCGCGAAAGTATCAAAAAGGGCTTGCGTACTACGAAGAGTTCGATCCCGTTATCATTCCAGGCGGCCGCCATTATTTCTCCCGGTACACGGACGAAACCCTGGAACACGAACGAGTGTGTCAGCACTGCGGTGCTTGGAAATTTCCAGACGAAACCGAAGGAAGTTGTTTTCGTAAGGGATTGGTGAATGTTCCTCACCCTCGCGAAGCTCCAGCTGAGCTTAACAGACGCTTTGGCAATCCGAGATTTAAGCAGTCAATCCGCGCATACAACAACGTCTTAGCGTTCACATCAATGGGATCCTCGCGTACCCACTCTCTTAACGTTGATGAAAGGGTAACCCGAAGTGGTGTGTACAACTTCCACGTACAGGGGTCTGTTTGCCATCGCATGGGAGCACTACTACCGCCACTAAACCGCCGACCGATGTTTGCGCAAGTATATATTAATGATCCAGATATGGAAGCGCGCGTAGCAAGCCGAATGGGGATGACAGAACGATTGGACCCGGCTATTCTGGAAAAAATCGACCAGGCGATGACTGCCCACAACGGGTACACCCAACAGTTTCTAAACGCTCGCAGAATTTTGCTGGACCGGCGTACCAAGCAGCCGTGGAACGGTTTGCACGCCAATTAGTTGCCGGTGAAGCAAGACCCGGCGATAATCCTGCACTTCGTCTGAATGAGTTTCTCCCTCGTGACGAGGACCTCCGGCTTCGATTGCATGTAGCGAGGAACGCAAACCCGGGTACCTACAACGTACCCACTGCATTCGAAGTGGCAGCTATCATTATTGATCGAGCTGCGGCCGAGCACAGAGATATCATTTTGAATACCCATCAGGGAGGCTTCAAACGGATCTTTGAAACGAGTGAAAGCTACGATCCACTTCAATACCCTCTCCTGTTTCCGTACGGAGAACCAGGATGGACATATGATCTTCCATATGTAGGCAGCCCCGTGGACAGTAACGGTAAACCACTGACGATGTCGCTTCGAGAGTACGAATCCTATGTCCTTCATGATCGCACTGCGAGCAATTCTCTAATTCTCCGAGGAGGACGCCTGACGCAGCAGTATTGTGTGGACCAATGGACCAAATGTGAGCAAGAACGCCTGAGGTTCATCGAAAAGAACCAACTTCAGTATCGATTGGAAACACTGCAAGGTCTCACCGATGCCCTGCGGAACGAATCTGTCGATGTACACAGAGTGGCTGCAAATGAGGAAGTAGCGCAACGTGGGTCTACGGCTACTATGCGGCAATCACGGGACACAGGGGTAGACTCAACTGAACCTGAAGCAGAGAACATCGGTCGCAAGGTTATTATACCTCCTACATTTACGGGAGGGCCGCGTTACATGTACCAGCGTTTCCTGGATGCGATGGCTATGGTTCGAGAGACGGGTGCACCCAATCTGTTCATCACCATGACGTGTAATCCGAATTGGCCTGAAATCAAGGAAAATCTTAGACCTGGAGAGAAGGCATCTGATCGACCGGACATTGTTGCGCGAGTGTTCTTGCAGAAGCCGAAGACCCTCAACAAGGACCTCGACGAAGATCTACTGGGTGATTTACCTCCCCCCTGATTCACGTGGTGGAATACCAAAACCGTGGTCTACCACACGCCCATATCCTGCTGATTATGCGACCGGAAGACAAGCCCGTAACAGCGGAGGATGTCGACCGCTTGACGTCAGCCCGATCTACCAGACAAGTGTTAGAGCGATGGAATATTGCAGAGTGATGTATTGGTAAACTTAACGCAGTAGGAGAAAAAAATGGATACTCGCGTCATCTTCGGAGTGGTACGTAGGATTCACAGTGGTTGTTCCAACAACAAGGAGACACACCCTGAGCTCTATGAAACCGTCATTTCAAATATGTTGCACGGTCCCTGTGGGCAACAAAACCCCAACTGTCCCTGCATGAAGAACGGTAAATGCTCCAAGAAATTCTCCAAACAGTTCGCAGAAGAAACGATAATGGCTGAGGATAAGTATCCTACGTACAGGAGACGTCGTCGACCTGAAGGAATTCCGAGCCACAAGGGGAAGGTGTGGGATAACGCAAAGATCAACCAGTGGGTCGTGCCTTACAACCCATTCCTATCGCAGAAATATGATTGCCACATCAGCGTTGAAGTATGCGCTACAAACAAGGCAGTGAAGTACATCTACAAATATGTCCACAAGGGTTCGGATATGACGACAATAACCATTGAAGGAGAGGAAATTCAGGTGAACGAGATTCTTTAGTACTTGCTGGGTCGCTATATTTCTCCGGTAGATGCTTGCATGCGGCTATTCGGATTTCCCACACAAGGTTCTTCACATGCCGTTGTGAATCTTCCTATCCACCTGGAAGGAATGAGTCTGGTCACGTATTGAGATCATGCAACTACTCCACAGCTTCAGAATTTGGTCCGGCGAGGAGATCGAACGAAGTTGACTGCGTTTTTCAATTTATGTACGCAAGACCCAGAAGGGACCGCTGATTTGCTGTACAAGGATGTGCCTGTGAAGTACAGGTGGGATGATCGTTTGAAACATTGGGTACCATACAGAAGATACGTTGCTTCGCTGGGTGAATTGGTGTACGTCTCGCCACAAGACCCAGAGCGGTTTTACCTTAGACTTCTACTGTGCCATCGGCGATCACCCAAATCGTTCGAAGATATTCGCACAGTGAATGGAGTGGTTTACGATACCTTTCACGACGCAGCACTGGCTGCTGGGTATTTGGAGAATGATCAAGAGTGGGAAGAATGCTTAGCTGAGGCAGTTTCGTTTAAGATGCCATCCGCTTTGCGCCAACTTTTGGGAATCATTTTGGTTTATTCGCTACCTGACCATGCTTCAGCTCTCTGGGATCACTTTAAGAAGGATTTGTCAGAAGACTTTTTCAGATCCACCCAGGAAAGAGACGCACAAAATAACATTGACCGTGACGAGGAAGTTAGCTGGCGCATGGCAGAGTATAAGTGCCTGATGTGGTTGGCGGACTATCTGATTTCGAACGGAAAAACGCTGAGTATGTATGGCCTTCCTGACTTTGAAACGTACAGCGATATTTCTGATGAAGTCGCTCGACAGTCTGCGGATCGTATGGATATCGTCGCACAGGAGGTAGCGGCGTACGAACCGGACGACCTTGAGAGAACTACTACGCTTGTGGATCAGATGAACGAGAACCAGAAAGAAATTTTTGACCAAGTCATCGAAGCTGTTAATCACCCAGTCGGTGGACAGAAGCTGTTTTTTGTGGATGGCCCGGGGGGAACTGGCAAATCGTTCTTGCTGGAGCAGATACTTGCTCATGTTCGTCTACAGAGAAAGGTGGCGATAGCAGTAGCTTCCAGTGGAATCGCAGCGACGTTGTTGACAGGAGGACACACGGCACATTCTACATTTCGGATCCCGCTTAAACTGTCTGAGTTTTCGACATGTAGCCTGTCATGGCAGAGCCAGAAGGCAGAACTGATCCGCAAGGCAAGTTTAATCATCTGGGATGAAGCTCCCATGATGCATCGAGCGTGTTTCGAGGCTGTGGATCGGTCGCTCCGGGATATTATGAAGAACGAGTTGGAGCCATTCGGAGGCAAGGTCATGGTTTTCAGTGGAGACCATCGACAGATCCTGCCTGTCTTAAAGGATGCGACTCGGGCTGAAACGTTGGAGGCTTGCTTCAAGTCTTCCCCACTGTGGAGTCATTTACGACAAGTGCGTCTGACTGAGAACATGCGTGTTCAGACGGCTCCGGACCCAGCAAGTGCCGCTGAATTGGCCGACTTCTTGCTTCAGATTGGGGAAGGTCGATATCCAGTTAACTCCGAAATCAGTGAGAACGACATATGCCTTCCTCGTGACATGTGCATTGTACCAGGCACGCGAGCAGATGATCGATGGGATGACGAGACACCAAAGAGAACGAAAGCACGGAAGCACCACCAAACTTTAATCTACTACCGCCAACGGAAACAACTTCTGATCGAGGTGTTGATGATCCTGATGAGGACAGGCGAAAGCAAAATGTCAACGCGCTTATTGATGCAGTGTATCCTGGTGTTGGTGCCGACAATCTGCCGGATGAGTACTTCGTTGAACGAGCCATTTTGGCACCAACGAATGCAAGTGTGAGGCGAATTAACGACATGGTCTCGGAGCGTCTTTCAGGAGAAACGAAAGAGTACCTCTCTGTTGACAGTCTCGAAGGTGTTGCGGATCCAAACATGTTTGAGCCAGAGTTCTTGAACTCTTTGAATTTCTCCGGCATACCGCCACACCAGATTGTATTGAAAGTTGGAACTCCGATCATTATGATTCGCAACCTCAACAGCGACGCAGGGTTGTGTAACGGAACACGACTTCGAGTAGTGTTACTGTGTGAGCGAAGTATTGAAGCTACGATTATGTCTGGGCCGTTCAAGGGAAAGCGAGTATTTATTCCGCGTATCATCTTTTACAATGAAGATGACGACAAGGAATTCCCGTTCAAGCTTCGGCGAAAACAGTTTCCTGTGGTTCCGGCATTTGCGATGACGATCAATAAGGCCCAAGGACAATCTATCCACCATGTGGGGATGTACCTCGAGTCCCCTGTGTTCGCGCATGGACAGATGTACGTAGTGTTGTTGTGGCGAAGTGGTTCTGCGAAATCGCAAGATCGCAGGGGTCCTCTTGCACACTGCGCCCGAACTACCGACTAACGGAGGGGGTACTCCGATATTCCGTGAAGTTACTTGATCTCACCTTGTGTACCCGTCGGTGGGATTAGATCGCTCCTCGGGTGATCTCGATAGACGCGCTTGTTGTCGATCTTGCTGTCTGACAGCACAGCGGGAGAGGTGGCGGCAGCGGGGATACTTCTACTCGCTGCGCCGTGTAGTTATTAAGCTTTGATCTTGGTTGTACTTGGTCGATCTTGTTCTGACCAGTGTCGATCGTAGCTCGGGGGTCTTGTGGTCGGTGTGGGACCTTTATCCAATACTTCCAATACGTGCTTGCCGCTTCCTATAGCGGGGTCTTGAGATTTGACGGTTGACGAACGTCCAGCCAAGCAATCTGGGCGTAGGGGTTCTACTTAGTGTCGATCTTGATCCTGCGTGACGTCGGGAGGGCCAATCTTGTATATCCCTACCCGGAATAGCGAAGAAGAAGGAAGACTTGTGTAGTAGAAGGTAAAAACAACTCTGAATTAATAGTTAATGTCCTATGCTTCCCATCTGTGGCTATCCATGCTGCACTGGCTTCATAATACCTATAATAAAGCTAAGATCGATATTTACCTGTCAGGATCGATATCGCGTGGGTACAATCGTATTGGACGGGGATGATGGCGCACGCATTCACTTGGTCATTATAGTGAATATCACTATATCGAGGATCACCATAGAGAGGAGTTACTCGCGACCTTGATTGACGGGACATGATTGAAGTCGGAAAACTTCTTATCCGCTTCACCACATTGTCGAGGGTGACTTCACGGAAGGCGATCAAGATAGCTGTGGACCCGGAAGCCATCGTTGAAGACGGGAACATACACACCAAGAACATTATCTATCGGGAGATCTCCGATTTCTAAGTGCATAATTTCATATTTTCATGAATAAAATCTCTTACTTTTTCTCTTTGTGGTTTTCATGTGTAAAATCCTTGAACCCTGTAATATTTTCAACTTCACTGGTCTTTATTAGCCTTAACCAAACTACTGGGACCAACCATGTCCAAGCGTCCGCGTAGCGGACGCCCAGAGCGCTAGTCGTTTCACAATGTACAAGCGACGCCAAATCACTGTAACAATTTATACAAATCTTCTACCATAAACCACAGGGTATTGATTCTCGAAGACAAGTCGCAGTTGAACCATTCGCAAAGATGCAGGTCAATCGCTTGCTCATTGACAAGGACTTTGATCGCTACGTCCTGGCTACAGATGAGGTCGTCAAGCGCGCTACTACGCTACAAATAACAGCGCTAACACCGCTGGATGCAGGTCAGAGCATGCGCAAGGCACAATGGGAATCGCGCGTGCATTACAACGCCCTGGCTGCTGATCCATTCTTGAGCAAAAGCTTTAGAGCTAGCGTCGCGTACTTTGTGGATGCAGAGTATCATCTTGTGCAGGTTGTGGACCGCAAGGCAGATGGGGTGAAGTTTGAGAAGATTTACAACTTCCCGCAGTTGGCGACGAGACAGGAGAATGTGTCGGTGCAAGTGGCAGACAAAGGATTGGTTGTGTATTGCGACGGACATGGGACATTGCATCTCTTGAACGCTGAGAACGACCAAGAAGGAGCCAAGTGGAACGCTGTATATGAATGTACACCGTGGGGTGTCGTGCAGCTTTTGCTATTGGGAGCTGTTTACGATCAGCAGGATGAACATACACATGTTGTCGTGGCGGAACCTCTGTCGGGAAATGAAACTGACGGTGCATTCCGTCTTTCAATTGTCGGGGTGCTTGCAACCGCTGGTTCAAGCGAGATGGAGGTTGATAGTGGTTCTGTTAGACTTAAACACACGACGATGGGGATTGCTGTTGTGTCGGATTTGCCAGCATACGTCTCCTTCAGTGGCCCTGAAGTGGTTCTGCTTGTCGAAGGGACATACCAATTGTTAATGGAGCTTGTGGCGAGGAAGAATGTGCGAGCAATAGTGAAAGAACTACCGGCAGCTGGCAAAGCGTCGCCACACAAGCGTTCTCACGACGAGGACACATTGGATGACGAGGAGATGGCTGTGCTGTTGTCCAAGCTTCCGCGAGCTGGGATTGGTTTTCATGGAGACATCTCGAAGCCTAAAGAACCTAGCGAGTTGGCGTCACTCACCTACAATACCCCGTTGAGTGAGCGGTTCCACAAGTCCAGCACACCGTTCAGCTCGGTCGATGTGCCTCTCCACGGAACTCCGGACATCTCGACGCGATACCGCAATGAGAGTATTGGCAGCAATCAAGACCGACCGCTAGAGGTTCCAACAGCAGAGTCCATTCTTAGTGGATTTGAGGAGTGCGATAGCGGAGACCCGAACGCAAAGGCGTCACTATTGCTTGTGAACTTCGAGCAAAAGGTGGTTTAGGAGCAGTTTGATATTGACTGCATGAATTTCCAGTTTCTGTGCTCCAGCACTCGTGTGAACGGTTCAAGTGACTTCAAGTCTACACTGATTTTCGGAAACGATGTACACGATGTGATTTTCGACCTAAATGTTGCGTTGACTCGACTGACGCTGGAGCATGCGGCCACGTTACCGGCTTTTGGCTTTGTACAAGCCTCGAAACAGGAGAAGGAGTTTATGTCGTTCCATCCTGCAGGGTCATTTGCTTGTATCTGTGAGTTCGAGAGACGTGTGTTCGTCTACCAAGGCAGTATCTTGGAGGAAGAGCGTACGTCTCACATTCGTCAGCAGTATGTAGTCGAGCTCGGAGATCAGCAGCTTCTGGGACTGCAGATCGTCCACAATGATACCATCCTCGTGCTGACGTCGAACCAGATCTATTCGCTTGAAATACCCGTGCAGTACTGACTGCATGGATGTAGCAAATGCATACCTTCGTAAGAGATGAAATTACTATACAAGCTATCAATGCAACGACAACAACATGCACTTCAACACCTGTACCATCGGAATGTAGGTATATTTCACCAATCACAGCAAATGATGATGT
Organism: Phytophthora palmivora; assembly: GCA_008079305.1. Lineage (NCBI taxonomy): Eukaryota > Oomycota > Peronosporomycetes > Peronosporales > Peronosporaceae > Phytophthora > Phytophthora palmivora. The sequence goes on along the minus strand of VOQZ01001670.1, from coordinate 114,167 downwards.
CAGTGAATGTAGGTATATTTCACCAATCACAGCAAATGATGATGTCAGTGAACGAGGGATTGTAATGACAGTGTCTGGGCTGATGTCATCCACAAAAAGACACATTATAAAATACCACACTATAAAATTATAATATTTACAGCGGTTTCGTAATCATCTACTGTGCACAACATATCCATCGTTGTTTTATCATCGCATGACTATCAAACCAACACTGATACTTAATCCATTCTGGTTTGTTCTGCAAATCATACAGACGCACTATATTTCGACTACTGGGCCACTTGTAGGAATGTGCTTTCGTAGGACTTCAAAATGGACGTCGATCGCTGATTGGATGAATCATTCGTACCACAATATATGGTACACACTACGATCAACTTTAGGACAGTCTAGTATGCATCTTCCCGAAATTTCAGCTCTTTCCGGCCCGTTTTGTGTTCGTAATGTGTACTTCTTTCTGATTGGTTGTTGCGCCTGTCTATACCCAACCTAGGTGTGTTAAAGATGCATATCATCTACTCCAACATGTCTATATCAAGTTTCGTTGCATTCTAGCCAATAGTGACGAAGTTAGAACGATTCCAAAATGTGCATGCTACTATGTGTACGTAATATAGTGGATCCAGACTGCCCAATATTGCTTAGTTTGGGTCAACAGATGCCAAGGGCCCCCGGATACACGTTCGCTAGGACCCCCGGATGCCTACAATAAGGCCTCTAACAGGACCCCCACGACCCCCAGATACACGTGTATCCGCGGCGGAATATCTGTAGGAAGCGTGCTAGTAAGAGTATACAAACTCAAAGTGAACGGCAGTTCACTAGCCCCTGGTCTGAGGGGACTTAATAGCCAGTTTAGAGTAGATTTTAGACTGATTTATTTATAGTTAATTAGGTTCATTTGGCCTGTAATACAAACCCCTAATTAACTATACTTTAACCTAATTATGCATATAAAAGGTAGGTTTAATGCTATTGGTTGGCCCTCAGCCACCGAACCTACGTGGCAGTAGTGTGGCTCACACCACAGTGTGGTCCACACCACTCCATCAGAGTATTAAAACAAATACTCACAGAAATATATCTACTTCTAAAGGTGGTACCCTTTCTGGGGTACCCCTTTCATGTAACCCCGTTACATCCCCCCCACTTAGGTTGGAAACACACCCTCAATATAGGAGCTAGGAAGAGAGCGCCGCTCTCTTTCCTGTCCTTTGTCGATACCCATCGACGAGCCAAGGTTGTGGCTTTAAGGCTTTCATTCAGCCTTTTCACGCGCTCTAGGCACCCCGAAATTCCCACGTCAACCTCCTTCAAGATGCCTAAGAAGGCAAGCACCCGCGGCGCTTCGGCGCCTTCTAAGTCTAAGACCGCGAGGTCAAAGACTGCTAAGGCCAAGTCGAAAGACAAGGGCCGCTCCGCGCAAGGAAGTCCGCAAGGCGGCTTCCGAGACAGGCAACAAGCGCACCGCTGCTGCTGCCAGCCAAGAAGGGAGTTCGCGACGCAGTCGCTCGCGCTCCCTTTCACCCGACGATAGGCTGAACCCTCGGTTCGCCTATCGGGACCACAGTCCCGGATCTGAGTCCCCGGAATTTCATATTCCTATTATCACGGGATCAGAGTCCGACGGGGACTCTCCTGGATCCGCTAAGGATCCACCTTCTTCTCAGGATGCTCCTTCACAGGACACTCCTGCACAGGAAGCTCCTTCACAGGACGCTCCTGTTGATGATACCGAATCATCGGAGGCAAAGGCAGCTTCGACGAGCTCGCCTGCCAAGAACCTTACCTTGGCCGAAGGTAAGGCTCGAGCCCAAGCTGCGAAAGCAGCGTCTCCAAAACGGGCTGGTGAGGGTACTGCTGCTGCTAAGAAGCGCGCAGCCCCTGGCTCTCCTACGTCAGAGCCTTCAATCGCTAAGGGATTCAAATCCCTGCTCGACTCTTCAGACGAGGAGGAAGAGGAGGGGGCTGTTTCCGAGCCCCGAGAGATCTCCAATGATCTCGATGAGCAGCAGGAGCGCTATCAAGCTGCTCAACTGCAAGGCACTCCTGTGCCTCCCACGCCAGTGTATCCTCGCGGATACTATCCACCGGAGGCGGGGTCTGGGTCTCCTATGTTCCTGGAGCACCTTAAGGCCCCTCGTGGTCTAAACCATGGGCGCACTTCGCGTGGCGCCTATGAGCGTGCCTTGGGTCAAGTCGAACCACTCTTTGTCAATGACATTGAGGCCGCTAGGTGTGCGCTTCTTGCACCACACCGAATTCCTCTCAAGGAATTCACAAGTCTTCGAAAGAAACCCGAAGACCGTGGTGGGCTCTTCCCCGTGTGGGGGTACCCTTGGGTACAGCCCGAGAACACCGCAACCCAGACCTAGGCAGAAGACCTGTTCTGGAGATGGGTTTCTCTAAAGAACTTTACAGTTCAGGAGTTGAAAGAACTCCGGGAAGATCGCCTGCTGTCCTATGTCTTGGACCAGCGAGATCTTCGTATTGAGTTTGCCCACTTAGTCGCTAAGCGGCAACTCCACTCCGTTATGGAGGGACTTAGACAGCAGTCTAAGTCCAGCGCTCAAGATGAGCGCGGGTACGGTTCCGTCAACCCAGGGACCGTACACCGTAAGGCGACTAAGAAGCCGTGGACTACTTACGCCCCGGCTGTTGATCCCAAATCCCAACAGCCTTCGGGCAGTCAACCCGGAGCCGGTCTTCCGACTCCCACGAGTTCTGTGACGAGGGGTAACCCCGCCACTTCACAAGCAGCTGGCGCTTCCCAGAACGCCGCCGCTCTTGGACGACCCGCTCCATATGGTAGTGGAGCTCGCCGTTCCGATCTAGGAGAGCAGGAGGAGCTCTCGCACGCGTTTGAGTACGAGACTCCTTCTCAGCCGTATCCTTCTGGACCCTCATCTTCGGGTCGGGACTCTGTGGTGTCCCTATTAAGCGACGAGGTCCGTCAGCTTCGAGATCGCGTTTATGCGATCGAGATAGCCCTTGGGCTTGGACCTGGTGGTCAGGCTGCCTCTTAGGCTGGCAAGCCGGGGACCCTTGAGGTCCTTCGCCAAGACTTGGACGCTCTTGGTCGTGAGACTCATGAGCTGCATGGGCGCGTTGACCGCCGAGCTCCGGCTGCTGCCTTGAAGGAGCTCCGTCGAGGCTTAGACATTCTAAGCCATGAGGTGCATGGTCGGATGCCCTCTTATGAGCCGCAGGGGTACTCGTACCACTCGGCTTATGGGTATAGCTCTTACCCGAGCTCTTCCCACTCTGTACTGTCATACTCTTCGTATGACTCGCGTGGGTACCAGCCTGTATATCATTCACAGGCTTCGACACCGGCAACTCCGGTTGTCCAGAGAGCTCAGCCTCGTTTCGAGGAGGTGAGTTCTCACCTTGGTCTTCCTCCATCCGAGAAGGAAGACCCAGCGGATCGTGATACCGCTTAAGACGCCCCACGTAGAACGTCGGGTGCGTCGCCATTGACTTTGGGAGGTCAATGGTATACGCCGCGCCATGTCTGGCCAGGACCGCAAAGGGTCCGATGAAGCGGTGCTTCAACTTGTTGCTCTCTACAGAGCTAACCACCTTTAGTGGTAGGTTTTTAGAGTCTAGGAGAACTAGGCCACCAACCTTAAACACGTTTAAGTTTCCTCTACTTGTTTTGTCAGAGTACTCCTTTTGTTTGTCTTGGGCTAACGCCATTGCGTCTCTAACCCGGCTGATCAGCGTCAGTCTGTTGTCGATAAACGACGACAACTGTCTTTTTAAAGACTCTGGCTCGATCTCCGAGACCTGGGAGGAAAAGGCTTTCCGAGCCTCTCCCCCACTTACGATGGAGGCCACGGTGCCTCCCCGCAAGGTTAGCGGCACCTGAGGGTGTCGTAACCCATTCAGATAGAACGGGGTAAACCCCGTTGATGCGTGTACCGCATTGTTGAGTGCAAACTCAACCATAGGAAGCTGATCCGACCAGGATCGAGGTGTTTCCGCACCGATACTGCGAAGAGTATCTTCGAGCACGCGGTTGACGCGCTCCGTCTGACCATCCGTCTGCAGATGGTCCGCAGTTGACATCGTCAACTTAGTTCCCAACAATTGGAACAGGGTGTCCCAGAACGCCCCTGCGAAGCGCGGGTCTCGATCAGAGACTACGGTCTCTGGGAGACCATGATAGCGAAGCACGCTATCTAGGAACAGCTGTGCAGCCTGCTTCCCGGCGACCTTGTCACGTACTGGAGCGAGATGCACCATCTTGCTCAAACGGCAGACAAACACCAAAATGCCGGTGTTGCCCTTGTCATCGGTCGGCAGGCCGAAGACGAAGTCGAGACTCATCGACTTCCAGCAATCTGCTGGCACAGGCAGGCTCTGCAGTGGAGCCGAGGCGTGGCCCGAAGGCTTCACCCTCTGACATGTTTCACATGTCTTGACATAGTGTGCCACCCACTTATACATGCGGGGCCACCAAAATGTCTGAGAGACCATTTGGTAGGTCTTCTCCCGGCCAAGATGGCCACTTATCGGCGCATCATGCGCCTCTAGAAGTATGTCATACTTCAGATCCTCGTCGTTTGGAACGACAACCCGAGGAGGATCCCTAGGGCCTACTCTGTAATGGAGTAACCCATCGGCCAGCTCATAACGATGGAGCTGCGCCCGCTGTCGAGGCGAAAGCCTGTCGACTTTGGCGTCCTTGCCATCGGACAAGAACTGCACCAGTGGCGTGTAGTTCTCGTCCTCCTGATACGCTAAGCGTATCCGATCGTACAGATTAGTCGTGACCCGACTGACATGAGCTAGCTCATAGTCAGGTCGACGCAACAATGCATCGGCAAGCACGTTGAGCTTGCCCGGCTTGTATTCAACGCGGAAGTTGTATTCCGCGAAGAATGACAGCCACCTCGCCATCCGCTGCGACAGATGCGGCGAGTTGGTGGCAGTCCGCAAAGACGCGTGATCAGTATAGATCACAAAGGGCCTCGTGCCCAAGAGATGAACTCTAAATTTGACAAGAGCGTACTTCATTGCAAGTAGCTCCTTGTCATGAACGGGATAGTTCTGTTCGGCAGCCTTCAGCTGCCTGGACTGGAAGGAGATGACACGTTCGTGTCCTTCATCGTCCTTCTGCAACAGCGCACAGTCTATTGCATAGTCAGAAGCGTCACATACGAAGCTAAATGACTTGTTTTTCGTCCGGCAAGGCCAGGACTGGCGCTTGCTGTAAGCTCGCCTTGATGCTGTCGAAAGCATCCTGGTGCTGTTGCTCCCAGACCCAGTCGGCATCTTTATTTAAGAGATCCGACAAGGGTCGAGCTAGTTCAGCGTACCCTGCGCTGTACTTATGAAGATAGTTGGCTAAACCCAACCACTTCCGGAGGTCCTTCTGCGACCTCGGGGTTGGCCAAGCCGCTATGGCCTTGACCTTCCCTGGGTCGGCGCGTACGCCGACCCTGCTGACAAAGCAACCGAGGACTTTTATCTCCTCAGCTGCAAAGACGCACTTGTCGATGTTGGCATAGAGCTTGTTAGCTCTCATGACCTCAAACACTCGACGGAGGTGCTTCAGATGTACCTCCATAGCCGTCTGGCCGCCTTCGGCACGGCTATGTACGAATATATCGTCGAAGTACGTCTGAGCGAATGTACGCAATGGTCTAAACAATTGTGTGACCAAGCGATTGAACGTCGCTGGGGCATTTGATAACCCCTGTGGCATCACTAGCCACTCCCAGAGCATTCCGCTCGGGGTGCTCACTGCGGTGAGAGGAATGTCACTCTCCCACATCAGGATCTGGTAGTATCCGTCTACCAGATCCAGGGCACTGTACAGCGTACAGCCCGACATGTTGTTCAGCAACACATCCTTGCGAGGGATCGGCGTCTGTGCCGGTACCGTCGCATTGTTCAGCTTGTTGTAAGCATGAACCAGACGCCACTTCCCGTTCGGTTTACGAACGCAGAAGGTTGACGTCGAGTGCGGGGACTTCGACTCCCTCGCACTGCTCGCGAGGTAGAGGCCACTGCCTCGTGACACAGTACTTTGTGCCAGGCACGAAATCAATCTCGTGCCGAACTCCCCGATCCGGCGGGAGTTGGGATGGTGGGTGCTTCGACACCACATCCAAGTACTCTTTCACAAGAAGATACACTGGATCCTCCGGGTTCTTGAGGATCTCAGAACCCAAGCGCGTTGCACGCTGCTTCGTGAACCCCTCCAGGACGTCCTCGTCCATTACGGAGGAAGAGTTCAAATCTTCAGGAGAGGTCTCCGGCTTCAGGAGCACCATCTCCGCAATCTCTCCGGCCTTCAAGTCGGCCAGGAAGTCCTTCATGGACAATTCCTCGAGGTTCAGCAGTGCTGACACCTCTGGCAGTGCCTCCAGATGGACGGCACCTGCCCTAACTTGACGACCGGACACGCCGTCGAAGACATGGCATTGCTCTTCGACCGGCCGTGCCGGTGGAGTCTCAGACTCCGAGTGTGGTACTTGGTTATCCACACGGGAGGTGCTCGACGACACCTCCGCACTCGTACTGGTCTTCTTGAACCCGTGTGGAACTCTGTTACCCACGCTAGAGACGCCTGCTGCGTTCTCATTCTTCTCGGTCTCTTCGACCTCGTGTGGAACTATGTTACCCACACCGGAGGCGCTCTCAGCGTCCTCCTCAGCAGCCTCTGCTGCTTGCGGACCTATGTTACCCGCCTGGTCAGTGCCGTCCGGCACTGCCACAGTCGAAGCCCATACGGCGCGACGACTCTCAGCGTTGGGACTTGCCGTCGTGGCAATCCCACACGCTTGGCAATGAGCCTTGGTCTCACGACCGGTTGCGAGGCTCATCGCAACATCTTCACTGGAGTCAGTGACTCCCAGTACTTCTTCGGGCGCATAAGCGCCTTGGCGACCATCTCTGGCGCCCCAGTCCCGGACAGAGGTGGGAACATTACTCACCAAAGCTCTGTCGGAGACTGCGGGCCAGCTAGCCCCAATGGCTTTGCCGCGCCAATCGATCCAGAGCTCGTGCTTTTCGAGCCACGGCATGCCCAGGATCAAGTCGTACTTGTCCATGTCTATGACAAGGAACGACTCCGCGCTGTCAAAATCTTCAAACTTTACAGCCAGGTCCATACGGACCCCAGGTACGTTAACCACCGTACCATCGGCCAGTCTCACCGAGACCTGGCCCCTGCCTTTGCTTTCTCGCAAAGCATCGGCATACTTGTCGCCATTCCGCGCGACCGTCTGGCGTCGAGCAAAGTTCGTCGACGCCCCAGAGTCAATCAGGACTCTAAAGGGATTTCCATATCCCCGTACACTCGCGTGTACCACGAGCAGTCCGCCGCCGCTCTTTCTCGTCTCGAGAGCACCCAGGCTCTCAGGGGCTAAGCCTCCATGGCGTGCGCCGTCTGCACTCCTACCATGGGGACTTAAATATTCCCCAGTAGGGCGCCCCGCCCCTATTGGTGACCCCAGTTCCCCTGGCTCTTGGGTCGTGGCTTCTGCCACGGGCCCCTCGAGGCCCTAGGTTTGGAAGGGAACTTCCTTTGCCCTCCCGCAGGGCAGGCACGTTGCATGTGCCCGAGCTTCCCACATCCGTAGCAACGGATGGAGCTCTGTACGGCCGTACCCAGTTCCATGGGTACCGGCCCGGTGCTAGCTCCAGCTGCTGGAGCTCCTTGCACTGCGCCTGACGACGCATTGTGGCCTTGCCACACCGACGTAGGAGTACGAGCCTGTCGGTGGCTGTACTCCTCTTGGAGGGCGATCTGGATCGCCTCCTCCATAGCGTTCGCATGCTCGCGGAACAACTGTGTGCGGGATGGGCCCACCTTCAGGCCATCCATGAACACGGTCACTTTGATGTGTTCAGGTAGGGGGTTCCCTACCAGAGATGCAGCGAGTACTCGCATCTCTTGGATGTACTCATGCAGCTCACGCTTCCCTTGTTTATAGGCAAGGAAGCGCGAGCGCTGGCGATACTCATAGTTCGCCGGAAGGAAGGCGGCTCTAAGCTGTTGACACAGCTGAGCCCAGGTTGTGAAACAACCCGGCGTTGTCGCTTCGCGCGTGTACGCCCAGGTCTTCGCCCGACCTCCTAGGTTGGACAGGGCGAAAGCGACCCGAAGTTGCTCGGTCGAGATTAGAGCCATGTCCATCGCGAGCTCGACCTCTCGGACCCAGAAGTGGAGGTTCTCTCCCTCCTTCCCCTCATAAGGGTTAACCTTAAGCCTCAACGGCTTAGGTTGGGCTGGCTTCATCTCAGCCACGGGGGTCTGCAGCCCCTGTACGTGGGCGATAAGCCCTCTCTCGTATGTGTCGAACGCCTCGATGCGTTCGACCTGCTCGACCGGCGTAGCAGCCGCCAAGCTTCGGAGGTCATCTCCTCCAAAGATGCCCACCATCTTCCAGACCGACTCAAACTGAGAGTCGGTCAAATGAGGGAACTCCCCTCTATCCATCCTGGCTTACCTTGTAGGAGCCACTGAGGATTCAGGTAGTCAAACTACCCGCGTAGGCGTGGATTGACTACAAGTGCTACCAAGTGTGATGGGGTCACACAAGCACCTTGCTTGAGGAAGCATCCTATTAAGAGTATACAAACTCAAAGTGAACGGCAGTTCACTAGCCCCTGGTCTGAGGGGACTTAATAGCCAGTTTAGAGTAGATTTTAGACTGATTTATTTATAGTTAATTAGGTTCATTTGGCCTGTAATACAAACTCCTAATTAACTATACTTTAACCTAATTATGCATATAAAAGGTAGTTTAATGCTATTGGCTGGCCCTCAGCCACCGAACCTACGTGGCAGTAGTGTGGCTCACACCACAGTGTGGTCCACACCACTCCATCAGAGTATTAAAACAAATACTCACAGAAGTATATCTACTTCTAAAGGCGGTACCCTTTCTGGGGTACCCCTTTCATGTAACCCCGTTACATATATCCTATACAATCACATTTAATATAACCACTTCTAATTTGTCACTTTCTTAACCACACACACTGTCACTTCATACTCATTAACAACATATTTTATAACCCTATTCTCTACCATCACATATTCTACTGTCGCATTCTCTGTAAACGCATTTCCCGCCAGCATCAACCACTCTTATATGTCAATAATATTATTTTCATCTTCATCCCCATAATCTACCAACAAACATTCTACAGCCACACAACCCACCATCAACAATTTCACTGCCGTACGCTACATTATTATCCACTACTACTTCATCCTTTACAATATCATTCTCACTATTTTTTCTTCTGTAATCGCAACTTAATTACCCTATCCCATACCATAATTTACCTTACTTTTTCGTACACTATCATTACCTTTACTATCTGATATTCAATCATCACAACCTGTAAAACAATATACCCTACCTTTACTCATTTTACTCTCTCTTACTTTATAACTACACAATCTACTACCGTATACATTTTTATCATCATTTTACCACAAACCTCGCCATTTTCAAATTTTCTCCCACTTACTATACCATTACTTGTTCTTCCTCACAAAATGTATCACTATTCATACTACTATAATATTCTGCACATACACTTTTTTACCAACAATTCTCTTTATCAATTCAATTCTTTACTCAATCTATAACATCTTATTCAACACCATATTTACTATCACAAATCTTTTTATCTACTTACAATAATATCACTTCCTCTACCAACATAATTTCTATTACTACATTTTTATTTCCACAAATCTTATAATTAAAATAATTCTACATACAATACCATTATTTTTCTGCTATCAAAAATTCTATCATATGTCAACAATCACATACACTACAACCTCATACTCTACCAACATATATGCTACTACCACTTAACCCACCACTGCTAATTTTACTTCCATACCCTGCAATACTATCCTTTATTACCTCATCCTTTATAATAAACTTCTCCTCAACTTTTTCTCTATAATCAATTCTTTAACTTTACAGCATATCCCCCACTATAATATTTTTTACCATTACTCCCTATACTATTAATTGATCTACCATCTTATATTTTATCATCTTCAACTTTATCACATATATTCCCTCCTGTCAATTTTACTATCATTTGGTCTATAACTACGCATTCTACTACCCTATACACTATTATCACCATTATTACCACAAATCGCATCATTTTCTTAGATTTTCTCCCACTTACTATACCAGTTTCTGACTTCTAAACAAAATTTATCACTACTCCTACGACTATAGTATTCTTCTCACATCGCGTTTAACTAACAAATACCCATTACCTATTTCAATGTTTTACTCATTCTACAATATCTTACTATATATATATTACGACAAACTTCATCTTTAACAATTATTTTTCTACTTGCGATACCATCACATCCCCTACCAACATCTATTCTACTGTGCTCAAGTAGATATCTTGAAGCCTCTGGTGCCTGATAAAACATAACCGGGATTCCATAAATTAAGCTAATGAAGTCATCTCAGCTCGGTATCTAATACGAGTTTTTGACGCTCAGTCGCACTTACGCGAGGTCCCTGGATGCTGGTGTGCGATTTGTTTTCACTTGGTATTTGTATATAAGTATAGGACAAAACATAGGATAACAAATATAGGCTCTCTGAGTATCAACCTTCAACGTTTTAAAAGGAGAATGGAGTCTTTCCCCAGCAACAGCCAAGTACGACTCAGTGGGAATTACAAACTTAGTGTGGTGAAGCGGATAAGTAGTTTTCCGACTTCGATCTTGGGCCGTCAATCAAGGTCGAGGGCAACCCCCTCTATGGCGATCCCCTATATAGTGACACTCACTATAATGACTCAGTGAATGCGTGTGTCATCATTACCCGCTCAAACCGATTGTACCCACGCGTTATCGATCTTGACAGTTAATATTGCTCTTGACTTTATAATAGGTATTATGAAGCCAGTGCAGTATGGATAGCCATAGATGGGAAGCATAGGACATTAACCATTAATTCAGAGTTGTTTTTACCTTCTCCTACACAAGTCTTCCTTCATCTACGCTATTCCGGGTAGGGATATACAAGATTGGCCCCCCCGACGTCACACACGATCAAGATCGACCCTAAGTAGAACCCCTACGCCCAGATTGCTTGGCTGGACGTTCGTCAACCCTCAAATCTCAAGACCCCGCTATAGGAAGCGGCAAGCACGTATTGGAAGTATTGGATAAAGGTCCCACACCGACCACAAGACCCCCCGAGCTAAGATCGACACTGGTCAGAGCAAGATCGACCAAGTACAACCAAGATCGAAGCTCGATAACTACGCGGCGCAGCGAGTAGAAGTATCCCCGCTGCTGCCACACCTCCCGCTGTCCTGTCAGACAGCAAGATCGACAACAAGCGCGTCTAATCGAGATCATCCGAGGAGCGATCTAGTCCCACCGACGGGTACACAAGGTGAGATCAAGTAACTTCACGGAAGATCGGAGTACCCCCTCCGTTAGTCGGCAGTTCGGGCGCAGTGTGCAAGAGGACTCCTGCGATCTTGCGATTTCGCAGAACCACTTCTCCACACTACCACCATATAATCAACTCTTCTAATATTTACTATCAAGTATTTTATATCAATTTTAAAACATTAACCCATTCTAGATCATATTACTTAAATAATCACTTAAATACCCCCTCTTCTAATATTTTTCATATACCCCGATTTAATATTTATTGTACTTCACTATATTTTTTACTTCTTTTACTTGTACTTATTTGCTACTATCGATTAACAGTTTGCTAATGCTGTATACTTCATTTTATTTTTATCGATATTTTTAATATTTGTATCAACTTAATATATAATACACCTTTAAAAAATTATTTAATTATTTTACTTGTACGTATTTGCTAACTATCTATAAACATTTTCCGACATACTCTTTACTTTTTCAATATATAATAATATTAGGGGTGAACATTGTACTAACTATGCTCATCTTTTGACTCTTTTTCCGCTCATTTAAAACTGCAAGATCCTGGACCTTTGATCCCTCGCTTTCGTTCTCCCGCTCCCTCCCTCTTTCTCGAGATGTCTTCACTTCGTGATTTGGTACGTGATAAATTCTTTTTGAATCTACCTTACAAGGGCAAGAGGAGACTGCAGTTAGATTAATGGGGGGATGAAGATGAAGAGGGGGTGGAAGACGAGAGCGGAGATGAAGAGGACCAAGGTGAAGACGAAGGAGAAACCAATAAGGTCCACTTATCGTGCGATGATTAGCAAATTAGTGTGAGCTGGATGGAAGTACTAGAGAACGTTTCGGTCATTCATGGCACAAGTGAAAGACAAAAGTTAGTGGAAAGCGCAAAATTAAAAAATGGACGCGTTCAATGCACTTGTGAGTCATCTTAAACGAAATACGACCACTTTAGCGTTGCGAAAACTGGCAGTCCGGAACATGGAGCAAAGGTGGCGAACTTACATGCGACGATTCTGGAACACTCTAAAGTTGTGCCAATCAGATACTTGAGTGGGACTCTCTAAGCGCGAATTAACTTGTGGAGTATCCTTCCAGCAAAACTTGGAGCATAAGTGCTCCCTCTTTAGTCGCATGAGGGCCCTTTCGAAATGAAGGCAAACGTAACACCATCGGCAACAGTGAAGCTAGGATTACCTTCGCTGTCAACCTGATTTAATGTCATCTCCGACAACTACCAGGACACAGAGAGTGGATATGATGATGTTATATGATCCGTGAGAATGATTGCTTGGTTAATGATGAGCTGACTTTCGTTCCTGTAGCTCAGTCCCAACTGGGCTCCCCGTCAACACCAACCCAGTTGACAGCCTCGCCTTCTCAGAAATTGTAGGAACAGGGGCCAAACCTCACTATTGCGCCTGCTCCATCATCGACATCTCCTTCCAAAACAATCCAGGCTTCATCAACGACGAAAAGGCTCGAAGACGTCAATGCAAACCAGTTTTCTAAAGCACAAACACGGAAACGGTCATACTCCGCTCGCGGAAATTCCAAGCACGTAAAAATTATCAAGAGTCAGAGAACATCGGATGGGAAGTCTACTAAAACCGCACCAACAAATTCATACGAAACTCGAATCAATCTATCAACAGGATATGCTCGAAACGAGGAAGCAAGGGTCGGTTATCTTCAGCGGAAACTAGAAGAAGAACGTCGCCAGTGGATTGAAAAGCAAGCAGAAGCACAGCTACAACGAGAAATGGAAGCTGAGCAGCGTATACGTGAGCAAGAAGAGCGTCAAGCACAACACAGGCAGGAACTTGTGCTGGAACTTCTCCGTCAGCGCAAATCGGTCGATGATATAGAGACGTTCGTGAGGAAATTTTGCTAGGAAATTGATATGATGGGTATGGCGAAAACAAGACGCTTTCCATGCTCTCTTCTCGGTTAATCTGTGTCCGTAGCTCCTTCAGCAACTCCCATCTATTCTTTAAAACTCCAATAGTGTGCCCATTCACAACACGAGCATGAGCAACGCAAGTATTGAAATCTTCGATCTGTACCACGTACATTCGACTTATAAGTAGGGACAATTGAATTACGCATTAAGTCGTCTGGGTATATGGAATCTGCAAGTAAATATTCGCCGCAGGAAAAGAAATGATGCTTTAATTCGTCTTTGGATAGAGTCATTTCCTGATAGATAGTACTATCTGAACCGGATCCCGGCCATCCACTAAAGAAAGCAATAATCCGGTACCGCCAGTCACACAGCACCTGTCCGCTTAAACCGTAGCGATGTTTCCGAAAAAAACACTCCCTGTCTTTTGCAGGCTTTTGGGCAAGAGGTAGAGTTGTTCCATCAATAAACCCTACACAACCACGAAAACCAAGTGATGTCATACGTCGTGATGATTTCCTCCGCTCCGCTAGGCCATCGTACATACGCCTCGGAGAGGTCGTTTAGGGCAGTCACAACCCTGTCCGTATAATCATCGACAGTCCCTTTGCCAATGCCCCAGACACCTTGAAATCTGCTCAGAGATGCACCTGTACCGTAATTTGCAAAGTGGTCAAGGGCATCCAAACTTCAGCTTGTGAACAGTACAAATTGTTAGAAAAGACGGGGTCGCCCTTAATCTCATTGACGACACGTGAAAATGATCGTCTGCCATCCTGGTAATGCCACGAAATCGCGAATCCGAAATTGAGTATCGATAGGCATCAACTTTAAAAACCGTTCTCTTTATCGATCTCTCTCTTCTAACTAAATACCGGGACGATTGTACAAGTTGTAACAATTTGGATGCTTCGGTTGCTATTAAAAAGAGCAATAAGCCCTCTTCACCATCACTGTTTGCCAGTCCACGGATGTCGTCGTACTCCTCCTCCAGTGCTGCGACGGCTAGGATTTCCGCCATCTCCTGTAGAAAGCTCTGCCTATCACTTTGCTTCGCCATTGTCGAGCGTCCCTCACGTCTAAATCTGATCTGACTGTTTTGTAAACCGTTTCTTAGCAAAGTTCAAGTTAAATAAAAAGCGAAATGTGAGTCCCCCATTCAGTTTCGGATCATCTGATCGATAGTTTCTCGACCATATTTATGCATTATTTCTGCTCATTATATTTCGCTGGTTTCAGAAGTTCGACTCCCCCTATTGTTAACATTTCTTTCGTTATCCTTTTCCACTTCCTCTACTTCAACAAATCCTTCATTTTTTACATTCTTTTACAAACTCCCTAACATTTTCAACTTATGATTTCTAACTATATTATCTCTATCCTCGTTATACCATAGCACCCATTTCAATCTTCTCAATTTATGAACAACATTTTTGCTTATTATATCATAACTAATTATTCTACTTCAACACACCCCACACCATTATCGAACCTTCACATATTATACAACATCTTTACCACAATCAATCTATGTACAGCTACATTTTTCTGTTACACATCTCTAACCATATTATCGCTTTATCATTCACTATCTTTAAAAATACAAACCATCTGTCCGTGGTCTGAGCACGGAGGTCACAAAATTTTGATAGGCTAAAATTTGAAGTTGTACGATTGTCAAGAGAGTGGCTCTGAACGTGTGTCATTTAAAAAAGACCGCAAACAGCGGAAGCAACTATGTAAGTGAAGTCACGTAGCTTTCTGTAGTTAAATACAGTTAGATATATGGAATTTGGAATATATATATTGTTATCTTTTCCTATGCCTGGCCACCACTCTAGCTCTTCGGAGCCCGACGCTGAGGCGCCCATGCCGCCCGACGATGGTGCGGGAAGCCTCACAGCCAATCTGGGGTAAGGGGTAGCACGAACGGCAATAACAGCCGGTATACCGGATCGGCTGCCACTCCCCGGACCCAGTCGTCGGTAATGGGATCCGACACACTTCGGTAGTAATACCGAGTGTGTCTCTGAGTCCGTGGTCGGGCACAGTGTGACCACCCTAGCGGGTGTAAGGAGCCCCCGTTGATCACCGTACCGGTATAGGTGGTATGTTTTATCTGTAACCGGTACCACACTTGCACCACTGCTGGTAATACGACCGCGGAACCCTGAACTACTGTGTTGCGAGGTACCGGGGGTTGAGCCTTGCTCACAGCCTAGATTCTCCGAAAACCGCACTGCTTTAAATCATAAAATTCCCGTAGTGAGATTTTTAGAGGGACTACTTGGAACTCAGTTTCCACCACTTTAACGTTGTCTGAGTGGCCAAACCCGTCACTGTTTGTTCTTTAGTCCTAATCTCATTAGCTGCTATACCGGTATTATTCTATAGAAACTTTAGTATAATTTTACGGCCCCACGCTCCGTGTCTTATACTTAGGAGCTGATACTTAATTAAGTTGTCAGCCACGGTATCCCAAAACCGTCACTAATACCGACAGCCATAAATTAACCTAAATTAAAAACAAAAACAAAAAAATAATGATTGGTGGTATAAATAAAATGAAAACATGCTAGATCTATTTTTCGTGTGATCCACGGAAAATAGTGGAAGGCTACATAGCTAGGACCTGGAAACCTGATTTGTGTACCGTGTAGCTCATGGTGTTAGATAATACCAGTATTAAGTAATGGGGTGAGACTTATAGACACTAAAGTGATATAATTGGGCACAGATGGTTACAAAGTAAAAGAGTTGAAATCTAGATGTACCTCTTTAAACCTCCCCGTCATGAACCCGATGAAGTCAAGAATGCTAACGGTTGCTGCATTTCGTGGATATATAGTGTGGATAACGGGGTAAAAACGGAAGTACAATACGATCATGGACATTGAAGACGCTTTCTGTACGCCGGACGAAGGCGAATAGAACGAGGATAAAAGGCGCAGAGTGAGAGTTAAAAAAGTTGCTTTGAATCGACTTGTACATCAGCAAAATGAAGAAAGTGCTGATGCCGCTGAAAATGTTACTACGGTTGGAATATTCAACAATACCAGGAGCACCGACACTTCAACCACCGTCGCACACGTAGATATAACCAGCATTCACTCCGTGCTTGCACAGCCGGAATCAATACCAAAGGTGGCTGTTGCGACATATGCACGAGCGGATTCAGGTGGATTACGTAGCACAACCCGCCGCAGAAGATCCGATATGAACCCTTCGCAGCTTGCGGCCCTGAGAGAGATCGCATCTGAAAGGCTGCAAAGAGGAGGCAAGACGAGCAAACAGAGCAATCCATCGGCAACGAGAAGCAGCTCGCCGTCAACAAATGTCCTCAGAGGAACGACGTGCACAACAACAGCAAAATAGAACATCCCTCGCAGATCAGCGAAGGGAAATGAATGACAAACAGCGCCAAGCGGTACGCATTAGCAACACAGTGGTGCAAGCAGTTGCCAGGGCTGAAATGAATCACGAATTAGCAACACAGTGGTGCAAGCAGTTGCCAGGGCTGAAATGAATCACGAATGACGTGGAATGATACAGAATCGCGATGTCGTCGCACGGGCTGTTGCACGAGGTGAAATGAGCGACGAACAACACAGGGTTATTCAGGAGAGCGAAGCAGTTGCTAAGGTTTTCAACATAGCTGTTTGAATCAAGAACATCGTCGAGAAAATTAGGAGCGTAACACCAATGCTAGGGCGACATCACGCCGGTTAATGACACTAGACGAGGACTGGAACTTCGTGAAGAAGAGCAATTAAGGCGCCAATCCCGTCAGTACAAAAAATGATATGATAATCATGAAGACTTTGATTCCATGCGTGTCCGCGGCAAAGACACTTTGAATAAACGCCACTACGTTTCATGGTTTATTCGAGGCTGCTCGGGAGATAACGTACTTGCGCTGATCGCGGTGCTTGGAAGTTCCCTGGTGAAACGAAGAAATGCTGTTGCATGGGTGGTAAACCCCGACTACCGCCTTCCCGAGAAGCTCCAGAGAAGCTGCGACTACTGTTTAACAATCTGGTATTTATGCAGCCTATCCGTGCTTCTAACAGTGATTTTGCATTTACATCCATGAGAGCGTTACGACCCAAACCATTTCAAGTTGATGAAAGTGTTACGCGGAGAAGCATTTAAAATTTCAGCGTGATAGGAACAGTTTGCTATTAAATGGGATCTTTCCCCGCCCGCGGTGGAAAGCCAATGTTTTCACAGATTTATATAAACGACCCTGATAGTGCAGCACGTGCGGCAAACCGCATCCGAATGACCGATGGATTGAGTGCAGAAATCCTGAGCGACATTGATAATGTCATGGAACAGCACAATCCCTAAGCTCAACAGTTCTTACACGCACGCGAAATTCTGGTTGAACGTAGTAGACCAGCGTTAGAAATGGCCCGTGCAGATCGTGCGCAGAGACAAGAAAACGAGGGTAAGCAAGAAGCGGATGTTCATGAAAGCCTCATAGATCCGGAAGTCGAGTGTGTCCTTCGACTTCATGTTGGTCGGGACACAAATTCTGGAACCCATAGCACGCCTACTGCTTCCGAGGTGGCTGCAATTATCTTCGACACCAATGCTGCACAACCCCGCGATATAATCCTGTACACTAGACAAGGAGGGTTCAATCGCATTTACGAAACCAATCCACACTACGATCCGCTACTCATCTCTATGCATATGGAGAGTCTTGGTGGACGTACAAAATACCATACGCGGGTGAATTAAATAACGTCAACAATGATCAAGGAGTAAGGTCACGTGTGGGGAATGATCAAACCGATCAAAACGTGGAGGGAGATTTGGCTGAGTGGGAATATATTGTGCAATATGAGGATGGCAGAGAGGGAATAACGAAAAACAACAATGTCTCTAAGAGAATTTGTTGTCTATCTTCTCTACGACCGTACTGGGAGCCATTCGCTTTTGCTGCTTGGAGGAAGGTTGACCCAGCAGTTCTGTGTTGATCAGTGGTCTAAGGCGGAGCAGGAGAGACTGCGGTATATCGAGAACAATCAACTTGAATTTCGCCTCGAGACCATACAAGGACTCACTGACGCGTACAGACATGAAGGCACGGAAGCGCACCTAATTGCAGCGGTTCATGACCTTGAACAGTATGCGCGTAATTCTACATCCAACCGGGGTTATCGGCGAAATACGTCTGAGGAAGAAATCGGGTTAGATGCCAATAACATTCGGCGTCGTTTAATTTTGCTACCTTCATTTACTGGTGAACCTTGCTATATGTACCAACGGTTCCAGGATGCGAGGGCAATCGTACATGAGCTTGGTGCGCCTAATCTGTTTATTACAATGACATGCAATCCCAAATGGGTAGAAAGGAAAACATTCGCCCCGGACAGACTGCTTCGGATCGACCAGACATTGTGGCAAGGGTTTTCATGGCACAATTAAAATCTTTGCAATGATCTTGACGAAGGTGTCCTGGGGATTCAGGCAGCCAGAATTCACGTGGTAGAGTATCAAAAGCGGGGTTTACCTCACGCCCATATTTTGCATATCGTGAGGCCTGAAGACAAACCATTAACAGCTCAAGATCTAGATCGCTTGGTTTCAGCCGCAATACAAGGAGAAGTAGCCAGATCTTAACGAAACCGTGACTACTTGTATGTTACACGGCCCGTGCGGGGATGCGGACAAGAATATCCCCTGTATGAAGAATGGGAAATGCTCCAAAAAGTTTCTGAAACCTTTAGTAGATGAAACGCCGATGGCAGCGGATAAATATCCTGTGTATAGACGCCGTAGGCGCTCCACGGGTCGTTTGATCTGTGGCAGAAAGGAATGGGATAATGAAACGGTTAATCAGTGGCTTGTACCGTACAATCCGTTTCTTTCACAAACGTACTATTGCCATATCAACGTGGAAGTTTGTGGTACGAGTAACGCCGTCAAATATATTTACAAATATGTATACAAGGGGGCAGATATGATCACAGTCAGCCATTGAGGGTGACATTGAAGGTCATTCACTTAACGAGATTCTGCAGTATTTGTTATCGCGATATATACCGCCGGTAGAAGCCTGTATGTGGTTATTCAAGTATCTTACTCAAGGATACACGCACAACGTCCTAAAGCTGACAATTCATGTACCCGACCAAAGCGCTACAACCTACCGCGCAAATGCGAACAATGTGCAAATTCGCAGGATAGAGGAGACAAGACAACTTTAACTGCGGTTTTCATGCTCTGTCTTGCGGAGCCGGGAGTGGTTGGAAAAATGATGTATCAGGATATCCCAACAGTGTACCGCTGGGGTAAAAAATCAAAGTGGTGGGTGCCGTACAAGAAATACGTTCCTTCTACCGGCCGCATCGTACATGTATCTCCACAAGGTTTTACTTGCGGCTGTTATTGTGTTATCGACACGGGCCTACTTCCTTCGAAGATTTATTTAGCTATTGGTGGAGTAACGTACGCTACATTTTATGAAGTAGCAATGGCAGCTAGCTATTTAGACAACGACAGCGATTGGGAAGAATGATTGCTTGAAGTATCTCATGAGCTTATGCCCTATTAGCTCTGGCAGTTGTTTGGTATTATTTTAGTTTACGCTTTACCGAGTAGCCCTTTGGGATTATAGGAGCGCGTCAAGAATGATCTAAGCGATGATTTTCAGATAGGGTTTGGCTTGGATATAGACGACAGGAAAGTTGAATACGAGCCACTACAGTGCTTGGCCAACATTTTTCGTGTGAATGGGAAACCATTGAAGAACTACGGCCTACCAGACCTTCAAGACTATAATCTCGAGGCTGCTGTAGATGGCCAAGTTACAGGAGATCTAATTCAGCAAGAACTCAACGCATACCCACTGGAACAATTAGAGCCCACTGCAGAAATGGTAACTCGACAAACGCAAATCAGCAGGACATGCTCGATCAAGTTGTTAGCGCTATCGAGACTTCCGAAATGGGAGGGAAACTCTTTTTATAGATGCCCAGGTGGACAGGAAAATCGTTTTTACTCGATCAAATGCTTGCTAAGGTTCGGTTAGAAGGCGGGATTGCTGTGGCGGTGGCTTCGAGCGAAATTTCAGCAACGTTACTGACTGAAGGTCGAACAGCACATTCGATGTTCCGGATTCCGCTTAAACCAAATGAACACTATTTCTGAACCGTCCCAGAACGCAAAATTAATTCGACAGGCCCGTTTAATTATACGGTACGAGGCTCCAATGATGCATCGGTCTTGCTTTGGAGCGGTTGACAGGACGTTTCGAGATATTACGGATAATGATGCTGAACCGTTTGGAGGAGAGATAATCGTCTTCAGTGGAGATCATCGTCAAATTCTGCCTGTTTCTAAAAATGCTACAAGAGCTGAAACCGTGAAAGCGTGCTTTAAAGCGTCTCCGTCGTGGGACCATCTAAGACAAGTTCACCTGACTGAAAACATGCGTGTCAAAACAGCACCAGATCCTGATGGTGCAGCCGAGTTAGCAGAATTCTCGGACTTCTTACTCCAAATTGGTGAGGGTCGGCTTCTGAGCAACCCGGTATAGACGGAGGGGGCATTTATATTCCATGCAATACGGGTTTGGTTCCCAATCGGCAAGTTCCTACTTCGGATGACGATTACTCTTCCGATGGGAATGCTGAAGTTGAGATCCCAAATTTCTCTCCTCCCACAACGTCGTGATGTAGATCACAGCAGCTTGTTGTGACCAGAAGAAAATCGTCGATTGCGAACAGCAAACGCATTGATTGATGCCGTGTATCCTGAGATTGGCGATGATGACTTGCCTGATCAATATTTTGTGGATCGTGCAGTATTGGCTCCAACAAATGCCAGTGTTAGGAGAATCAATAAAATGGTAGCTGAACGTTTACCCATGGAGACGAGAGGGTACCTATCGAATGACAGCCTCGAGGGACCAGAAGATGGAGTCTCTATTTGAACCAGAGTTTTTAAACTCTCTCAATTTCACTGGACTACCACCTCATAAATTTTGAAAGTGGGCACACCAATCATTACGAATTGCAATTTAAACAGTACTGGTGGTTTATACAATGGGACGCGAATGCGTGTGGTGGCTTTGCGCGAAAACACGATTGACGCGACCATTATGACTGGATATCGACGTGGCAAACGTGTGTTTATACCGCGTATCGTGTTTTTCAGTGATGACGAGGACAAAGACTTTCCTTTCGCGTTACGGTGTAAACAATTCCCAGTTGTACCAGCGTTTGCCATGATTATTGACAAGGCTCCGGGTCAGTCTATCCACCACGTCGGTATTTATCTTCAATCGCCATTATTTTGTCACGGTCAACTCTATGTGGCGTTGGATCGGGTAACATCAAGACAGGTGATCAAGATTACAGTTGCCCCGGAAGCTCTAGACGAAGATGGCAACATACACACCAAGAATATCGTTTACAGAGACATTTTTCAATGGGTTTACACTGAATAACACGAATATATGTTTTTGTGTAATTCTAAAACTACACGTTAGAGTATATGTTTATTCGCAACAAATCACTTTCGTGTTCATAATACAATTAGAGGCATAAAAATCCCGCCCCACAACACTAGTAACATTACATAACTAATTTCAACTTTCTTCAAATGTATTTTATTCACATATTCTCTAATTCAACAAACTCCTCCGATGTTATACTTTTTCTACCCTTGTTACATCTACATCACAATCTTGAACTTACAACTTTTGAATTATACTATATCTAACGCATATATATCGTAATACGCATTTCTATTTCCTAAAGTTAACTATGTTAAAAGCATATACCTTCACATCACTAACTAATTTCGACATCCTATATTTAATCACTTTACCTACTATTACATATAATACATCAAACACATATACAACAATTAAATTTTAACTTACTAATACTCTTATATTAACATCACTACCCTACTTCGACTCATTTTCCTCGAATTCTCTATATTATCCACTGTACTAGTATTTGTTGATTTTCTATTCGATTTAACCCTTTCGCGGTGAAAGGGCGCAAAAATGGCATTTTAGATGGTTTCAAAAAAACGGTACGAAATACCTCTCTAAAAGGGCGATTTTTTCGCCCTTTTACTAAAGTTCAACTAAATATATACCTTCTTTTGAGACATATGAAATACGGTAAGATTGCGTAATCATCATGTAATCATACTTCATAATGAAGTTAAGTCAAATGTGTACAATCGTATGTACCAGCAAATCCAAACAAATCACAGTAGATCGCATGTCTCATGAGACATACCAGAACAGTACCGTGAATTCATTAAACGGCGAAAAATGCGCCCTTTGAGAAGCAAGTATCTTAGATTTGTATACTATAGTTGAGATAAATGGCTCGCGAAAGGGTTAATACTCTTATTGCATACTTTTCCATCGTATACACCTCTTCAAATCAATCCATGTTACTATTTATTCCATTAACTATCACTTCAATATTATCTTCGCGTAATCTGTAACACTACCGACTTCCCACTCTACTACCACACACTATAATACTATATAATCATCTACTATTACTTGATACGCTTGTGTTACATATGCTTCGGACATTCACGTCTCTTTTATCTACTACTACATGTTGACAATACACATTTATTATGCATACTTTGTTATACTTCACCAGCCTGTTGTGTTGGGTTTCAATGTGAGGTATCGACCCAATCGTCAGCATAACTGCTGTAGAACCTTTCTGTGAAAAACGAGGGTTTGCTCTCATGAGGGGTTACACTCACTGCAATAGAGTGACAGTGAAGTAGCAGTAATATCTTGAAGCCTCTGGTGCCTGATAAAACATGACCGGGATTCCATAAATTAAGCTAATGAAGTCATCTCAGCTCGGTATCTAATACGAGTTTTTGACGCTCAGTCGCACTTACGCGAGGTCCCTGGATGCTGGTGTGAGATTTGTTTTCACTTGGTATTTGTATATAAGTATAGGGCAAAACATAGGATAACAAATATAGGCTCTCTGAGTATCAACCTTCAACGTTTTAAAAGGAGAATGGAGTCTTTCCCCAGCAACAGCCAAGTACGACTCAGTGGGAATTACAAACTTAGTGTGGTGAAGCGGATAAGAAGTTTTCCGACTTCGATCTTGGGCCGTCAATCAAGGTCGAGGGCAACCCCCTCTATGGCGATCCCCTATATAATGACACTCACTATAATGACTCAGTGAATGCGTGTGTCATCATTACCTGCTCAAACCGATTGTACCCACGCGTTATCGATCTTGACAGTTAATATTGCTCTTGACTTTATAATAGGTATTATGAAGCCAGTGCAGTATGGATAGCCATAGATGGGAAGCATAGGACATTAACCATTAATTCAGAGTTGTTTTTACCTTCTCCTACACAAGTCTTCCTTCATCTACGCTATTCCGGGTAGGGATATACAAGATTGGCCCTCCCGACGTCACACACGATCAAGATCGACCCTAAGTAGAACCCCTACGCCCAGATTGCTTGGCTGGACGTTCGTCAACCCTCAAATCTCAAGACCCCGCTATAGGAAGCGGCAAGCACGTATTGGAAGTATTGGATAAAGGTCCCACACCGACCACAAGACCCCCCGAGCTAAGATCGACACTGGTCAGAGCAAGATCGACCAAGTACAACCAAGATCGAAGCTCGATAACTACGCGGCGTAGCGAGTTGAAGTATACCCGCTACTGCCACCTCTCCCACTGTCCTGTCAGACAGCAAGATCGACAACAAGCGCGTCTAATCGAGATCATCCGAGGAGCGATCTAGTCCCACCGACGGGTACACAAGGTGAGATCAAGTAACTTCACGGAAGATCGGAATACCCCCCTCCGTTAGTCGGCAGCTCGGGCGCAGTGTGCAAGAGGACTCCTGTGATCTTGCGATTTCGCAGAATCACTTCGCCATATTAGCTTGTCAGGATTTACTCGGTCGTGTGGGATGCCTTTTAGTAGACTCGAGCTATATTGAACCGAGGGTTTATCCTAGCTCAGGGATAGCGTTGGTGTCGCCGAGAGATCGGAGGCGTCCGTGAAGTGTTGTACGTATATATTCGGGATATCCATGGGTGTCTCTGTGTACTTTGCGCCTGTCGAGGCTATACCTCGCCATCCCTGTATAAGGTATAGCATGCTGACACCCTTACCTCTGAGGGACTTGTGACGAGGCGGCTCGACACATGAATCGTCCAGGTGTATAGTACGCATTCCGGATGGGAACTCTGTTTGGGGTATTCCAAACAGAACAACCTCGGCCAAGTTACTCCAACCGAGGTTGCATGTGACCTTGTGTCAATCCCTATAGATTCGTTTGTCTTCGTAACAGGGAGATGCACTGCGTGTAATTGTCGTCTAGATATAAATCTTGGTCACGAGGCCGAACGTAACTTCTCATTTATGTAGCCTCCAGAGCGGTTGACCAGATATATACAATAAACAACCAATCAGAGCTATATAAAATATGAAGTCTTCCTTGTTCTTTCGGACCATTGAAATGTCGGTCACTTTGCTAGTCCACTGGTCGCACTTCCGGAATCCGGGGTAGTAGTCAATCCCGGTCGGCCTTCTCTTAAACATGTACCACTTCCACAATAGGGGAAAATTAATGTATGCAATACAACCCCTTCACAAAACAGTACTTCCATTCAAACGCTTACGGTGAGACTGATACAACAATGCAAAAGGTAGCAGCTTGAATATGAATGCGGGATACCATTTGGAGAGACCACCGCAACTAAAATATAGTATGGGCGGGTCACTCCGAGCGGCTAGTCACACCCGGCTCCCAACCCAATGTGGCCTAGAATATTTAGGAGAGCTCCACGTCAGATGCCTTTCCGTACAAGCCTCCACTCCACACCTAACCATGCCCCTAGGCATGTCCTTCAGGTAGGTTTGTTCCGGTCGCTTGTTGGCTTCTCGGTAAATCGAACTCTGACTATATGATTATACGTTATCTGTGCCATCTTAGTCTCCTATCTTAGTCTTACTGTAAACATAAATACACAGTTTAGACTTACTTTCAGTATACCTTGGTTTGCGTCATCATTGATGAGGGTGTCGCGTTCAGCGTGTCTCCGTCTGTGCCATCATTGGTGTGTGGTTGCTTAATCTTCGGACGTGTCGATTCTTGGTTCTGGTTGGCTGATGGTCTCGTCGTCAACTATTCTTCAATACTTCCTTGCACAGAAAGCAGGTCTTGGTCGGCCGGAAATTTATGTTTGGGATATCTAGGTCTTCCGTGACTCTCGACACTTCAAGCACTTTCCATAACCCATTTATTATGCACTTGTCACACTTAACGGACCTTTTAGTCCACCAATAAGGGCCCGTTTGGACGAGTCTAGGGAAAATCGAGAGTCATATCGTGTCACAATACTGTATAAAGAAGCAATATTAGCAAGTACGTAGGCAAGTTAACATGGAACTACGCAAAGTAACCCAAGAAAGGGTAGATCGACACAACGAATCTATCCAACCACATGAGATCGAAGTTGGAGCTCAAGTGTGGTTGTATTTAGACCGGGTCAAAGAAGAATATGTGCGTAAGTTGGTGCACATATGGCACGGCCGCGTCTGTGCTTTAGAGTCAGTGGATGAACCCATAGTTCGTCTCCAGATCACTGGTACAGAGTATCGACTCTTCCCAATGGTACATGTCTCTAAGATTAAGCCCGTTCGACACTTCACGGACCGTCCCCAGATACGATTGACCGTATCAGGACAATATTGATACAATTTTGATGAAGCTTTGTTGCCTGAACACATCTGGGTACGTGAATTGGAGAATAGCGAATATGATGTTAGGAAGATCGGAAACATGCGATCTGGGAGACGTACTGTATATGGACGTTCCTTACGGGAATTCCTGGTGTTCCAGAAAGGTTATGACGAACCCATGTGGGTGGACGAAGCCAATCTTACTTGTGGAGCCATACAACATGACTATCTACGAGATTGAACGAATCGAATCGGTTTGAGGTGATGTCATCACACGAGGGTCGTAATGAGGTGAGATCGTGGAGTGAGTTGATACCATCACGAAGAAACAGGTGAAGGATCTCCGGGGTGGTGGTCGATCTGGTGGATGATGTGTGTATGATGCGTGCGATCTGACTAGTAACTATGTGTCACAAGATCGAAGGCATTGATATTTCAAGATCATCGTGCAACCAGAATAATATCACATCGGAAGGTATGTATGTTTTCAAGAATATGGAAGTGGATAACCACAGAGATAACAGGCTACTATAACTCGATATTAGATCCAGTCACAGAGGACGTCGCATTAACGAAATTGTCTTGGAGGCGAGGGATGCGCGGCACTGGGTGACCTACGAGAGATCGCCTATGCTTCAATCGCCTAGGCTCTGTTTTATCAACAGCCAACAACGCATCTGTTAATGTCGCGGAGGTCACGCCCGGATACTATATCTTGGAACAACGAGATTTCGGGAAATGAAAGAAGATCGGACCGAGCAAGATATCCAGATCACAACGACGCTGACGTAATGCTGGAATCAGGTGGCGTTGTAGGAATTCTTTCAAAATCAACCTTGCCCGAGATCGACGTTGACGATAATTCTTGTGGTAAGCTGACAAGGTGGCACCCGCCGAACACATGTCATCCGACATGGGCAGGAAGTGACTAGATTCTCAGAATGCTTAGGGGTACTTCTCGTCATACTCTAAGTACTTCTCGAAAAAGCTGACGGACATGACGTCGATCATGAAAGAGAAGGGGCTTTAGTTCGATTCGAAAGAGACCCATCGCGGAGGATCACTGGACATCAGGGCATCCCAGGAGGGCCCAGTGATATAATCCTCGATCTCCACGTGAGAAGAGGAACCGTATCAGGATACAGCTAATCGGACCCTTTGAGCAGAAGATCGCACAATGCTCGCACGTTCAGATCAGAAACGTGTAAATGGTCCACTCGATTAGCATCCCACAGGAAGACGTCTGCTGGGCGAAAGATCCTGAAGATTATTCAATCCAGGATTCCCTTCAGATCTTGGAACCGTGGAGTAGCAGCAAGTAGAGGAGTTGTGTGGGAAGATCGACTAACCTCAGGAGGTTAGATATTACTATCAGACTCGATATCACCCCCGCCATGAAGCGGGTCTTGTTTATCGGCTAACGACGAAGCTTTGGCAAGCTCTTCAATGTTGGGAAAGGCCTCAAACAAATCTCGAGAGAGATACCGGTCGCCTCCATTGCTGTCTAAGTCGATGGGGGTGTTCAGCAGTACCTGAGGGATCAAAGTCACCACTGGATTGGGTAAATCGACGAAAATCCGAGTGAGATTAAACAAGGCCATCAAATATCTCGAAGCCGTCGTCGTTATTTTCTTGAGAACCGACATCCATCGCGATCTCAGACGCTTGAGAAGGATCAGGAACTTCTGAATCAGGAACTTCGGGATTAAGAAGATTTCTGGGAGATTCTGGAGGCGGGGGAGTGATCCTGTGAGAATTTCGGGGTCGATCTGGGGACGACCTAGACTCAGAACTTGGTCGCGTCAAGCTTGCCTGTGTGGACGGAGCGACGGCTGGCTTGACGTAACGAACCACAGCACAAAATTGACTATAAACGTCCTGAAAATAGGTCCCAAGAGCGGAATGATCAACACTTTGGATGTCGAGCTCCCGCTTCTGGTCTGCGATATCATGACCGGATTTGAATTTGGCAGCTTGTAAGCCAATAATCTAATGCTGCATGTAATTGGTCGAAGATTGCCTTGCGATTAGTCTCATCCTCTACGATCCGCACCGACGGTAAGATATCCGAGGCCGCCACTTGAACGGCATGTAGATCCGCGTGAGATCGACGAACGTGCACGTTTTGCGCTGAAGGTAAGCGAAGATGCTCGGGTCACGAAGGACGTGATGAGCCGAACCAGCCGAAGGTGGCTCTGAACCCTCTGCCGCGGCCATCACCGCTAGCACTCCTCGTTAATCTAGGGTCTATGGCGATCGTGGCAAAGATGACGACAAGGGTTAATCAAGATATTGCGGTGTGGGAATTGGACAAAGCGGAGCTGATGGGTCAGTCACAGCGGAAGCAGTATCTCTATCTTTGGCAAGGTCACCGGCGCTAGAACAATCACATACGGAAGTGTAGCGAGAAGCCATGGTATAGGAGTATTCTTGGGGACGTGTGGTGCAGCGAGCGAAAGCTATTGTGTTGCATTCGGTCGTGGAGGGAACAATTATGGTGAAGCGGACAAGAATTTCGGTCTTACTACGCCCTTTAATGTGAGAGGATAACACCATCTATAGTGACTGAAACGAAGGGGAAAATCTTCCGCAGGCAAGTGGAACTTGCGGGCGATTAATGACGTCAATGGACAAGTGTACGAACTTTTAATTGTGAGTTTTCTAGAATTTTTGAACAAAATAGGAAACACACAAGCAAGTCACGTCATATCCGCTCAAAACGATTTTACCCACATGATATCAATCTTTGTTTTGTTAGATGTACTGTAAAGCCAGTGCGGCATGGACAGCCACATATGGAAGGCATAGAACATTGACATTTAATTCAAAGCTTATTTTATTTCTTCCTACCCAAAGCTTCTACATGCTTCGCCATTCCAGACCATGATGCAGATTGACCCTCCCGACGCTATGCAAGATAAACATCGACACCAAGTAGAGTTCTGCGCTTATATTGCTTGGTCAGACGGTCAGCAACCTTCTTCCCATAGCCTCCATAATAGGAAGCGGCAAGCGCGTACCGGTTATATTAATAAAATATCACACACCGGCCAAGATCAACATTGGCCACGTCGAGCTTGGATAAAGGACATCCAAGGTCGAAGCCTCGGCAGTTACCCGACTCTGAATTCTTACAAGGCCATGATTGAAGCGATACTCCACCACATCACTCTCCCAGACCAAAGCGAGGTGGCAGACCCATTTGAGAATATGATGGACATAGAGGATGTTGAGCACCAATAGCGCAATTCCTGCAGGCCTTCAAACGTGCTTTGCCTACAGTGTTCACGAAATTCATAGCTGATTAGTTATATTTTATTCAGTTTTTGGGCATAGCGCTGTGGTGAAGCAGCTAAAAATACCTGATCACTGATGCCGATTGATGGCGTTTGGTGTTACCCAGTATAGGGTTACTGTTGAGTGATCGATTCAGCATACAGATCGGCATGAGCACAGATCGACAAGGATACAGATCAACATGAGTACAGATCAAGATCGATAGTAACATGGCCTCGCACCTACCTCAACTCCCAGCTGATGTCTACGACCCGCAATTGCGATCGAGGTCGGAGGGATGGGATGTTGTCACTTAATGTCAAGTGAGTCGGCGACGGTCACAGACGACAAGATGGGTCACAGTGTACTACAAATGGGGAACATAATATCTATATTATGGATTGCGGACCGTCAAGGACAGATCAACCAGTACAACAAGGAATCAATGGACACACAAGAGGATAGGAGGAAATGTCTATGATTTTTCTATTGATTGTATACTGAGTTTTATCGTGTACTTCACAGTAGCTTTTTTCCGGGCGGAACGTATACTTGCCCCCGATGACACATGAACCGCCGAGGTGACAAAACGCAAGGCATAATGAGACCTGGATTGCTTGGTCAGGTCACGATCAACTTAACGCTCAAGAAGCCTCTGCCGATAGTAGGCTGCAAGTACGGTAAATGACAAGGTTACACTCCGCGCATAAAGGACAGCCCCACACGTGTGGATTAAGTTTATCCACCGCGACCACCCTGACGACCGCGTGAAGAAGTAACCGCTCGATTGTCAATGATCCCAAGTACCGCCCATACGGTTCCCCGATCAACACCCCCAGCATCGTCTAGTCACCGGAAGAGTGCCAACCGGGCCACTAACATGTACACAAGGTAAGATCAAGTTCAGCGTCAGCGAATGATCTACGTATAGTCCGTAACCTAGGGCGACTAGACGGACGGCAATTTCTGCCGAGTCATCCTAAATGTCTGGGGCTTGTCACCATTCCAACAAGAATGGACGTACCGGGTTAAAGGTACAGTGTATCATCGAACCACAATGTTCAAATACCCGAATCATGTCAATATGTTCAAAGAGTCGGAAAGTGCCTATCACAACGGGCATAAAATTCGCGGGCATCCTCCACTTAATAGCGTTGAATTGCGTTTTTCACGTTACCAAACACAAACTCAAGTGGATTAAAACCCGGACTGTATACTGGTAGAAGTGTTGAAACAACACCGATGCTTTGGAGGAAGTGTATAATTTTAGGGTCTCGGTGAATATAAGCCCGATCTAAATCCAAACCAAGTTTCATCGTGGATACCAATGAACACCCTCTCATTTAGAGTACACGAAGTCTTGACAGCTCTGCATGAATTCTACTCGAACAAATGTTCCAACAATGTAATAGTAATCAATAAATCATTTAACACCAATAAAAGTTTATAATGAGACCCTTGATTTCAGTTGAAACTTGCCCCCAACTACCACTTTTTATCCGCGGACAGCGTATGTAAGCTTGCGCATCATGCATTGGTTATTAACTGATATTTCGTCCAGGAAACAATTTTCTGGTGGTTCCAGTTGATGTGACTGGGTTTATCTGCAACCGGAATATGTCACGCTCTCTTCAACGAATGACATGCCGTTCTAGTGTTTTATAGGTTAATCCGAAAACTTGAATGATTCTTCATACAGATGTCTTTGATATGCTGAGCTGGTAGTCCTTGTGAAAAGCGGTCTGAGCCTCGTCCAAATATGCCAGTTCGAGGCTCAAAATATTCTCGAATCCATTCGCGTTGAGCTGTGGTAAACTTTTGTCTGTCATTGATGTAACACGTTGACACGCCCAAGTACCGCCGTATACGCGGATCCAGTTGCTTATTGGCTGTGGCATTTTATTGTAATGTGTGCCAAATCATACCTTGATTAGCCAAGATAGTAATAGCTATACAAACAGCGAAAGACCGTATTGGTGACAGCAGCACGGGAAACGAGAGATCCACAGTCAACAAACGATGAATGCGGAAGATTTTCGGACAATGAGAGATACCTGTAGATTGCTTGAGCGGCAAACTAAATATAGACGGAATTCACAATAATACCCAGATCACGCGTGTCCTGCGCTGGGTTGTGCCTCGGTAGGCTAGATCACTCGAAAATTTAGTCTGATGGCATTGATCCACCGCTTCTAAACCGAATCCAGCCATATTACACTGTAATATATACAGTCAAAGCTTGCTTAGGCCTAATCCATACTGTCGGTCTCCAGATCACCACCTGATTCCGGTATAGTATTTTTAGATCTTGGATCCTTATAGATCTGACTTGAGATCTAGATCAACAGTATTTAGGAGGTAGATCTCGGTTACGAGAGAATCTCAGATCATATAGTCTCACCCGGATCTAGGTCCATACACTTATTCTTGGCTGTCTGACTTATATCCAGAATTGGGGACTTATAATCTATCATGAACTTGTGTGAGTACGAGGCCATGACAAAGGCTATGGGGCTACACCAATGCCTGCCGTTATTCAAAAACTCGACATTCAAACTCAAATAGTGCGAAATGAAAATCAAAATTTCCTGTACGATTTAATACTGATCGAGATATACGTTTTCATAGGAAATATTGGTTGGTACTCGCGGGTGGCGCGAAGTGTTGGCGCCAAAACTTTTCATTCTCAATTTGGCTCGATGCCAACCACCAAGTACAAGACATACCCCCACCATGTGCGCGCGTGCTTGTTGAGAGTTGCCAAGGACGGTGGCGACTGGAAGGCTATTGCAGAACTTTACAGTGCGGCTGGAGCGCACGTTGGTGCCGTGCCGTACAGACTGGTGTTGCCAGTAAGGGCAAAAGCATTCATGTCATTGCTGTGATTTCAAGCTCAGGCCTGGCCTATCAAGAGTCGCAGTTCGGCTCTAACACAGCCGACCTTGCGAATGAGTTTATTCGGCGCTTCTTGCGCCACATCAGCACGACGAATCCATTGGATGAGGTGGTGGTAGTGCTCGACATTGCACCGTGCCACACTGATGCCGAAGATGTATTCGACGAGGAGGAGTTTGAAGATGCTGAGGTACTGAAATTGGGGTCGTACTCCCCAATGCTGAATCCTATTGAGAACGTGTTCTCTGTTTATAAAAGTGCTGTCAAGCGATTTCTTGGGCGTCAACGCCCTGCAATCCTGCGTGTACCGGATGGAACTACGATTACAGAGCATCGAGCCAAGTATCTTAAACTTGCTGCTGATCCTATCTTTGTTGAAATTGTGACACCAGAGCTCTGTAACAGGGTATTTTGCCACTCGTTGCCACATCACCAGCGCTGGAAGTAGGCACATAAAATTTTAATATCAGTTGTCACAGTCACTAGACTTTATGAAGGCATAAATTACAACAGGTTTTTTATTTTCATTTCGCACTATTTGAGTTTGAATGTCGAGTTTTTGAATAACGGCAGGCATTGGTGTAGACCAACTGTATTTATGGTAACACTTGATTTGCTTGTTAAACAAATGTACGGTCACCAATCTCGAATATCGGTCTATTATTACAAGCGCTGCTTCAAACGAGTTCCGTTTCCTTTATTGCTTATTAAGAAATCAGGATAACTGAGTTGATTAATCCCTCAACGACCAAACGGATTACACATCTTTTTCAGTATTCCAAACATGTTGTCAAATACAACGGGTTAATGCCGGGCTGTACTTGATATTTGTATAGACTCAAATAAGTACGATGAATTTTTCTGAAAAACGCGACATGCAACTTTCAACGTATCTCCAACATGTAGTCATATACAACCACGCCAGTTCCTTAATGCTGTCTCCTACAACATGTCGAGCAAAAAATGGACGTCCCCCCTAATCACGCTGGGCCTTTTTATCAAGAACCGAGACATCACCTTTTTTCTGAATCTGCACTCAAGAGGAACGCAATGGTTGCTTCACGGAAGTACTGACATTTTGTTATAAACGCCAGCAAATTGCTGAAATCTGTGAGCTAAATGCTGACACATCCAGCTGTATTACCTTCCTAACCTTCCTGCTCTCTCTCACTCTCTGCGTGTGTCCAGGCGCCTTCCAACTTCCGAGCTAGCACCCTCAGTTTCTCCCGCCTTCGCGCTGATGTCCTCGGCGTCCTCTTCCTCAGCGCTGTCGCCCTCTACGTCTTCATCAACGTCCTCTTCAGTAGCGTCGTCTCCTTCCATGCTGGCGTCATCACGGCCTAAGCTACCACAGTCTATAGAGCGGCGTTTTCGCTTGTCGACGCCACCACCAGCCTCACGGTTCTGGATATCTCTGCCGCACCGTGGGCGGGGCGACCTTGGTCTGATGGCAAGTAAGCGTGTTATTCTTCGTGTGCGGCCAAACCTTGTCGCACAAGTAGGTTCTAGAAAAAATCAGTTAGCCAACCCATTGATCCAGCAATAGTAACCTTACCTAGCAAATTCTCAACTGGTGGTTTTCAGCAGTCCTTTTCAAAGAAAGGCTCCAATCTTGAGATCTGTTTTTCAACCTAGCCCTGTGCATCGAACTTTTTATGAGGGATGTGCTTATACGTGCTTTCACTATATTTTCGCTGATTTTAGAGCCAATCCCTATTGGAACATGTTGTACGTACAACATGAATTCATGTTGTCATATACAACCTTAGTCGCTAGGGGGTTAAGAGCCTTCAATCTTCAATCAAGTTTTTAATGGCTTCCGCTTTTTGTTTACCTAGGTGTCATACACCCTGTTTGCTTCAGGTCCGCAGTAGAACTGTTGGCTAACGAAATGAAGGAGCCGCATGCAATGCAAACACTGACTTCCTATTGCCTACTTAGCTCAGCTCTCGCTTCTCCTCAGGCAGCTTGATCCCTAGACGTCCTAATTGAGACTGAGCTCAAATACAAAACATGCAACGAGAGACTGTAGCCACTACTGCTGCTTGGCGCTGAGTTCTTGACTATTTTTGGGTATTGTCTCTCTTCGGAGAGATGGCATCGACCAACACTCCCAGTTGAACTTGACATTGATGGCTGCAACCGGAGGCGTCCTGTAACACGCTCCCCTTCCTCCGACTATGTCGGAACGCAAGTGTTGGAAGTTGGCAATACAGTTGCCGTTCCAATCACCAATCGAAACTTGACCAGTCTGCCATTCGTAAGTGCCTTTGTAAATATGTCGACGAGGTTTTCGGCACCGCCCACTTTGGATATTTCCACCCTTTAAAACTTGCTCACGAACGTAGTGCCATCGTAATTTGATGTGCCGCGTCTTTCGGCTATAGGTGGGTCCTGTGACGAGGACAATTACCGCATTATTGTCAACTCCCGTAGTTAGCCCGGTTTAATTGCAATCTTTGGCAAGTCTTCGTCCAGCATGTTCACTATCCCTCGTCATTCTATTGTAGCTTCACAAGCGGTCACAAATTCCGCTTCCTCTGTGGATTGTGCGATGATAGTTTGGTGGCGGGACGTCCAGGCTACTGCACCACCGGCAATGGGCATTACAAAACCGGTAACGCTCTTTCGAGCGTCTGGGTCATTTCCCCAATCTGCATCACAATGTCCACTAACTATGATTCTATCACACTTCGATTCGTCAGTAGGGTACACGATGCCCAATTTGCTTGAACCTGCCAAATACCACAATATTCGTTTTAATGCTCCACAGTGCTTTTTTGTAGGATTATTCCCGAATCGGCTCAGCGAACTCACAGCAAAAGCAATACCAGGTCTTGTGCTTGTTGCCAAGTTTATTAAAGCACCGACCGCACCAAATAATCAAAAGGGGGAGGTTCCTGATCTTTCTTTTTGACTTGCATGATAAACTTCGCGATTGTTTCCATAGGAGTAGAACTGTAATGGGCATCATCAAAGCCATATCGTACCAGGAACTCCTTGCAATATTTATCTTGGTGCATGCGGATACCTTGATCACTTTGTTCTACTTTCGGAATTAGTTGCAAAAACGACATCATCGACGTAGAGCAGAATGAGCGCAAATACACTGTCCTTGCTGTAGACGTGAAGACAGGGTTCCGTAAGTTTATTCTCAAATCCTTGTGATCTTAACCCCTTGTCCACCTCCTCATACCATTCAGCTCCTGATTGATGTAGTCCATAGAGGGCTTGATTCACTTGTAAACTTTTCCCGATGGACATGGAAATCCAGGGATATTGCGCACATACTGTTTGATCTTTAATCCAGCATTGAGATAAGCGGTGTCAATATCTCCCTGGTATAGTATTCGACCCAGCCTGACTATAATTGCAGCTACAACTCGGAATGTCATTATGCGCGCCACAGGTGAGAAAGTGGTATCGTAGTTTATTCCAATCTGCTGGAAATCACGGCGACCACCTCAACAAGGATAAACCCTTCATCATCGGTTTTTGCTTGGTATCTCCACATCGTACTCAGTAAGTGAGCTCCAGTACGCATCTCTGATTCGTTGATCAATTGAAAAACACCCTTTTCAAACATCGCAGCAACTTCACGGCCAATTCATTGCTTCCACTCCGCACTTTGCGGAGATCGTATTGTTTCACCAAAAGTGCGTGGTACAGACACATCGCTGATGTATAGTCTCTCTGTGGTGTTTTGGGATGGGAATCGGGTTCAGGATCACGTTTACAGTAACTTGCATAGAGATGATAGTCGTCGAAGTGTCGTGGCGTTTGTCGATCTGCATCTGTTCGGAGATTCATCCTCAGTGGTTGTCCTTCGAGATCCCGCAGTCTCTTACTGTCTTATACGCCCTCCAGCTCTGCATCAATTTATGGTCTTTGCCCTCCAGTTAATTGTTCAGGAATCATACAGACATCCATCCCGTTATTCACGTTTACGGCGACAATTTCAGATGCTCTGTAGTGTGATTTATCGTGCTCGTCACGATATTCTTTGCCATTATTCGAGAGTGTCCCAGCAAGCTCGGATCCAGTAAGTGCTAGTTCTTGCTCATCGATACCGCCAGGATTCTCATCCTCGTGATTTTCATCTGCAACCACTTCTTCAGCAGGAATATCAGGAAGATATCCGGACAAGTATGCGTCCGCAATACTTGATTGGTCCCTAGATGGTTGGTTAATCCATCTATCTGGTTTGTATCTATCAACAGCATATCGCCACCTGGGTTAGCACGTTGACAACTCTGCGTCTCCACTTGTGTCCCTGATATCATTTGTTGTCGGTCGCTTGAGACTATGCGACGCTTCTTAGGATGTGTTTTCTATTATCATCTTTCTATCGTGCATCAACAGACACCATGATCTCGTCTGCTGGCGTCTTCCCTTCCCATCCATCTCCCGATTCCACTTCACTGCGTGGATCCAGCTGACCATCGATGCCTGTACTGTTGTCCACTCCTTCTTTAAGACCGTGCTCTTTCTCGGATAGCAATTCGTCGCTGTGTGTGGGGTCGTTGGCTGGCGTTGAGTCCGGAACTATTGTGTGGTTTGGTAAACTAGACCATTCATCAGTTCCGGTCTCATAATCACTCATATTGTCGTCATCGTCTCATGGCACAGCAGGCTTCTGTTCATCAGCGTCGTCATAGTCCATGAGATCCGATGCCTCATTCCTGTCTGTTAGGGGCAGTTTCTGCTAATCTGTCGTCAGTGTCGTCTACACTATCGTCAGTGTGATCTTTTCTTGACAGCCATTCCGATACTGTTGGTGTGTACTCGTTTTGGTAGCGATCTTTGTAGACAATGTCTTCATCAATCGCCACATTGTTCACATGACGTACTGTGTGCTCGCTCGGGAAGTACACTTGATAACCAGCTTGTCCCTCCCGATACCCCACCAAAACCCCAATCCGACAATTGTCATCTAGCTTCTTCCGAGAGGGTCAGGTGGGCATGTGCACGCAAGCCTCGGACGAACACAGAGGGAGCACTGCTCTTGGAACGAACACTGATAACAAAAAACCTCACGAACAGTGTTCGTGAGGTTTTAAAGCTTCATCCTTTGAATCGGTTTAAAGGGGCGAACATACGTCTTTGTTGGTGTGTTTGCAGTCTGTGTTCTCTCTCTGAAATTCTGAGTGGTAGAAAAGGACTTTTCCGTCATAGGCCAAAACTGACCTGAAATATAACCGAGATCCTGCGTGCTATCTTCTAGCGTTATGGCCCTGACAAGAGCCCAAGCTGCCGCGGCTGCAGCTGCACCAACACAAGTGAACGAGGTGCCGCACGTTGAAACCGCGATCGTGGAGCGCGTGGGGGAAGATCTGGCATCTCCATCAGCTCACCCGTTCGTTCCCCACGTTGCCGATCACCTGGCAAACCTCGCCCAGCACTTCATAGCCCAAACCCAGGCCCTTGCAGCTGAGCACGTGCAATTACAACAGCAGCAACAAGGACACAGTCACGCCCAAAATGAAGCATTGATGGCGATGCAGGTCTCGACAGAGGCCAAAATTAGGCAGCTCACTGATCAACAGCGTGCAATTGTCCAAAGCCTTGGCGAAGCCCTGACAGCGACGCAATCAAGTCTTCAGAACCAGCTTCATTACTTACAAAAGGCCCAAGATGAGCATGGAGGTCAAATGGGGTAGTTTGTGAATGATCGAGTTGCACGAGCACGACAAGATTTTCAGCAGGAAAGCCAGAGAGAAGCTTCGTCTCAAATTGAAGGCGTACGTAAAACACTACGGGAGATGACCAAAGTTGACAGTGGTCTCGAGAACCTATCACAGTACTTTTAACATCTTGTTGAAGACAAAGTTGCAGCTTCTCGTCACCAAACTATCACTTGCGACGACGCCACATTGCTCATACAGAAGGAAATTGAGGCGGCAGCCTCGAGCATTGCGTCTTCCATAAAAACATCGCTGCAGCAGGATCTCCAGATAGCGTGCAACGCTATGCGGCAAGAATTACTGGTGCGGGTCGACAGTGCAGAGGAACCACACCGTGAATATGTACGATCCGTTGTCATGGAAATAACAGGTGACGCGGAGCGCCGATTAGAGGCTCGAATGCAGCAAGCTCTTACAAACACAAAATCTGAATTAAATCTACAAGTTCAGCGCCAAACCGACGCGACATTGGCACTGTGAGCAAGTTCGAAAACTAAGTGTTCGATCTAAGCGGCAAGCCCAGAGAAATGAGGAAGGCCCCTGGAAACTACTATTGCCGATCTTGTTCAAAAGGAAGTTGAGCAGCGCTTCAATGCTCAACAGGTAAGGGGCCATTTCGACCCGACAACAATACTCATCTTCAACAAGAAATGCAAACGCAGATCCAAGACTCTCACGAAAGCATTGACCGCACTATACAGTCGGCCGTCGTTATAATTCAAAGGACCATAAGGGATGAAGTACGCTGCGCTGCAACCGAGGGAGTTAAACAGATAAAGGCCCAGCAAGCAAACCAGGGCAACCAGGGTGACGAACTGGACGGAGGTGAATTCTCTACCGACGAAGATTCCGATGTTGAAAAGAGGACCCAAGAAGCCTGGAGGAGATCGTACATGCACGCATCACCGTCTGCACCAGTAACGCTGCCCACAAATACAGATATTGATGTACTTTACGTTGTGGAAGAGAATACACCGACGACGTTGCTGCTCGAGAAAGACCCCACAAGCACAGTAGAAGAAGAGACTAAGGAAACTTCACCACCGATGACGGAACTGCCACGATTGCACTGAATGCTATCGCAGCCACCCCCCAAATTCAGTGATGCAGCAGCAAATCGAATACGCACACCCAACATATCTCGCGCGGATCATGGCATCAACGGCTTTCGCAGCCGCCGCCGACTTCGAATGCCGTGATGCTGCAGAGAATCCCAACGGATACGCACGCACAGCGACTATCGCGCCAGTCACAAACTCAAAATCTTGATCTCAGCGTTGTTGTGTCTGAGATACAGCTCCAAGTCCAGGAGAGAGCGGAACAAGCAGCACAAAGATATCAATCAAGCCGTAGCCATGAGGAATGATGGCGTGGCTACTCAGGCAGCTGTGCTCAAGCTAGTATGCAAAGAAAAGAGATGAAAAGGAGCTGCGTTGGTTTATACAGTCAATATATATTGTGAAACAGATCAGTTATCAAGTTATGCATACACAGCGCTACAGATCAGTGTACAACTCGTATTTACAATTCAGATTTCTCTTCAGTTTCATCTTCTAGTGTTGCACTAGATACGAAGTTGGCTAAAATATCACTCGTCAGGTCGTCCAACTCGTAGTCCATGTCATGGTCCAATGGAAAGACAAAACTGGACGGTGTATGCAAGTGATGTTGACCATTTGGAATTTCCTCACATTGAAGCAAGTCAACGAAATCGCGATTCCTATTCAAAAACGAACACATGTCGATGTTGAGATCGGCCAGGGGCGTGCGCTGTGTGGTTACCATGCTTCCAGCAACACCAAAGTCACGCTCAATTTCACATGAGGATGATGGAATTGAGTACAGCACTTTGACAGCTTTTGGAATGAATCGATAAGCACCTTGGTGCTCGAGCCTCTGCCAAATCTCAAGCACTGATTCTATTGGCGTGTTGTCACGTGAACGCTCAACATCAACAGGGTCCTCCAGCCATCTTTCCAGTTCCTCTTCAGCGCGTCGATCACGATGGTCTGTAACTGGTCGCCTCATTGGTCTGGAAGCAAACTCCGCTTCTAATCTACTGACTCGCGCCACAGGTGGGGTGGCAGACATCTCCACGGAGTCTACAGGCTCAACGACCGCAGTGAGTAGCTCCAGTAAATTACTTCGAACTTTTGTATTAACAGCATTTTTCTCTCCACAGCTTCTTTTCCGGATTTGCCGTGCTGTCGGCAAGACGAAATCACCACTCGATCAAGGCTCCTTTCGGTGTATTTGTAGATGGGATGAAGTTTTAGTTGCATCTCCAAAATGAGAGAACTTTTTTTGAACTTCTCATCCTTGTAGTATCTACTGAAGAAGCGTTCATCCAGTGCTTCCCGCAGTAGAAGCCGCGTTTTAGCTGCAAGAGGTGTGAGGTCACTTGCAGCAATCCATCTAGGGTTATCATCAGTCGACTTGTAGTGTGGTAGAGCGTGGTCAGGATTAAGATCTTCAATGCGAGCCAAAAACAGTTTCACTAGAACTTCAACCTGCGCAGGACGCTCTGCTTGGCAGGTTCTTTTGATCTCTCCTATTTACTTAAGCACAGAAAGAACATGTTCCAAGTCATCATAGCGGTTCGCAAGTGGGAACTCCGGTGGACTTTTGCCTGCACGAAGCGCTTGTCGAGCTCGTTCTTCATACCATGCAGTGATCGCTGGCCACTTCAACAATATGCTCTCCACAACGTTTGTCAAGCTCAAAAAACGAGATGTTGAGTAACCCACGAGTCGAGATGATGCTCCCTTCGCCTTAGATTTACACAGCTCCTCAAATAAATTTCCCATTGTTGAGACGCGCTTAATCTGGAATATAGTTCTAGCAATTCTTGCTACCAAGTCTGCCATTTCAGGATTTTCTGCGGCGCTCGCTGCCCCATTCACTCCACACGAAGCTTTTGTGGCCGTGTGCGCCATGTGAGCGAAGCACCACTCCCAGTTCAAGTTCAGCTCCTTGCTCAGCATAGACTTGACATCTCCTCCAGCATCACTAGTAGCACCGTAGAAATTGCACAGTTTCAAACCAAAGTCCTCAAACATGTGCTCCAACCAAGCTTTAAATGGTCTCATAATGCCGCCATCACGATCTCCGTATGCTGGGTTGAACTTCCTTGTTCCCAACAGAACAGACTTAAATTGCCACTCTTTGTCGACGAGGTAAACTCGCAGCCCGAGGAACTTCTCTCCAGTTGTCTTGCACGTCCAAAATCCGCGACCAGAGTAAAATTCGGAAAAGCTTCTTTATGTTCATCAAGGTAA
Organism: Phytophthora palmivora; assembly: GCA_008079305.1. NCBI lineage: Eukaryota > Oomycota > Peronosporomycetes > Peronosporales > Peronosporaceae > Phytophthora > Phytophthora palmivora. Next base: position 72,963 of record VOQZ01001670.1, on the reverse strand, counting down.
TTAATTACTTCGTTTCTCGTGGATGAATACAACTCCACAATAAGTTCCACCACGATCTTTGCGTTTATTGAGGCCTTCATCTCGTCCTTTACAAACAACGCGTTCATAAGCCTCGTCTCTTCATATTCACCTAATCGAAATGGGAGGTTGTTGTTGATTATCTGGAGAGTCTGTAGAAGTAAGTTTAACCGAGCCGGATTTCTTGTGTATAGCACCGACGATTGCAAGTGCTCAATGTCTGCATCGCGCTTGCGCTTGGTAGCAAGCAACGACTCTGTTTTTGGAGAACTGATCTTGTGAAGCCGCTGAAGATGTTTGGACGCCATAGTAGTTTTCCCACCATGCAGCTTGATCAAGTTGTGCCCTGACGTTCGACAGCCCTCATCTGCTAAGCACGCCCACGCAAGGACATTTTTCCATTCTCCACATATTCGACACGCACGCCCCATTTGAAAATGAAAGAAGTCTCAGTAGGACGCGGCGGAACCACCCTCAATGGTCCACGAGGTTGAAAATTCTCCACTGCCTGTCGAACTGCAGCAGGGGGTTCGGCCATTATTCCAGTAGCAAGCACGACCAGACTGTGCGGTCCTGGGCGTCGTCGCCGTAGTGAGCCCTGACTTGGTCACCCTGACGAGGATACGATGTCTGGAGCAGTGCTAGAGGTGAGCCACAGCACGAAATCTATGGAATGAAGCCGGTAATTTTTCAGTGACGTCAAAGATCCTGCGATTATCTACCAATCGGGTGCGCTAAGAACGAACACATAAGCCTCGTATAATTCCGAGAGAATCTTTCAATGAATATTGTGGTGGATGGGTTCAAACATGCTCGTTGTTCTCGTACTTAGTAGGAAAGAACACGAAAAATGCAATTTTCGTGCTCCCCCTGTTTGAAGGAGCACAGTCTGAAACTTTTTTGTGTTCCCCTACCCCGTCTTCGTCCGAGGCTTGTGTGCACGTACACGTGCGATCCGAATCGCTTAATGTGATGTATGTACCTTTTATCAAGTGGTACAGCGTATCTTTTATCATGCTGCGATAACATCGATTTTTAAGGAACGTGGACATTTGCAGAGCGTACATCCAAAACGACTTCGGTAATCCTGCCATGTGCAGCGTTGTCTTGAGCATGTGGACAAGGCTTTGATGGGTACGCTCACACGGGTTCATGTGCGAGCTATGTGGTGGGTTTGGCAGAAACTCAATCTCAAGATTCTGGTTCCAATTCTCCATATCATCCGTATCCAGCTCACCATCATTATCTGAGGTTATTGTGAGCCTTACAGTACGGAAACCGCCGTTCTGCCCACGCAATATACCCATCATAGCTGCATTAACAGCAGGAGTTTCTTTTGACTTCAGGGGATAAACCGTGGTGAACCGTGAGTAAACATCGACAATTACGAGTGCAGCCTTTTTTGCGTGTGTGTCTCTACTGTGATGAGGGAAAAGCAAATCAGCAAATAGCACTTGGTTCTTTCGCCTGATATCCCTCTCCAGTGTTTTCAGTGGTGACGGTTTTCGCTCCTTCCCCATGTGGCAAGCTTCGCAGTCATCAAACGTTCGTTGCTGTAGCATCATTCCAGTAACTAAGTCCCTGTCGACCATCATTTTTACGTACTGCGGGCACAAGTGACCGAGCCATCGCTGCAGGTTCGCAGCTCCATCAGCAGCTGATACATTCACCATCGGAAAAGTGGTAACTTCTCGCTCATTGAAAGTTGCATTTGCTTGATTTCTTCCTGGCAAGAATGCGTTGTTTGCCACAAATGTGAACAGACCGTACTTGTTCTGTCCGATCTCGAGACTTCTCGTCGTCCATCCACAGCTCATATGCTTTGTCCCCCGTTCGTCCATGGTATTCTACAGCATATCCCTGCGCTTCGGCTTGAAAGTGTGACACCAAATCCTTACTGTTAGGGGCATAGAAAACGTCATGCAGCGTAAGGACGATATCCAAGGAACCCTTCTTCACGACAATTTGAGTCGTTCCTTGTCCGAGCGGTGTCGTGGTACAATCCCGTTGAAATCCACGCATACTATCATTCTCGGGAGGCACAAACGGAGTGTAGTTCGTGAAGTAGCGGCGATCGCACGTCATGTGCACATTCTCTGCGTTATCAAAGCGTCATTCCCCAGAGGCACATTCGTCAGTACCTTGTCCCTTGTCATCTGTGACTGATAGCTCCTCAATGACCTGCGCCTGTGACCCATCCGATCCACTGTTTTCATTCGCAGTATCAGGCGGTTGCTCGACAAGCACTTCGTCTACATCACCGCCCTCCACTAGTCGAGTGTAAGTAGCCTGACGTTTAGGTTGATCTTGCTATGCCAACTTTGTGTGTGTCCTTTTGTTGCAATCCTTCCGCATATGGCCTGGCTTGTGACAGAAGTAACAATTTCCACTAGGCTGGTCAGCCTTCTTCGTTGCTAGCGCGGCAGTTCGCTGCGGTGTTAGCTGCTTTATTCCAGCATTCTGGCCCGACTGTTGGTGTTGCTTGAGCTTTTGGTTTTGGCCCTGGTTTTCAATAAAGCTATTCCCGTTGATCTGCGCCAGCTCGCGGTCGCACTTGTGATTACTATCCTTGCGAATGATTTGGTCTTTAATTTCTCGGGCGTTTCCACTTCCTTGCACCGGTCTCTACCATACCCCTCAGACGATCAAACCGATGGTTCGGTGGTAGGGATCTCATCAGCAAATTAATAGAAATGCGGTCGCGCATATCCGCTTTCAGCGCCGCAGGCTGGGAGCGCATCATGAACATGTTGTCCACGTGTTTTGCCACATCCCAGTTGGGCTTGCACTTCGCTGCTTGGGGCTTGTGGTAAAGGACGATCTCCCGATTGGTGCGTGTGGCACTGTTCTCTATGCCCTCGTACAGTCGCACCAGGTACTTCCTTATTTCTGTTACCGTCTTCTTGACCATCACACGCTGTTCAAGCTCCATCGAGAGCGAAGCCAAGATAATCTGTTTTACCTTTGGCTGAGCTTCATCAAAAGCTCTCTTCTCGTCGTTGGTGGTCCACTCTGTCAGGTGTATTCGCCATTTGCGTAGGCAAGGACACTTTTCTATTCAAATGCGATTAGCATTATGTTCTTGTAGTGCATCCAGTACTGGCCGTCCCAGCCGACAGAACGACCGTTCTTGTTGAGTTCAACTTTGTTTTACATCTTGAATCCATGAACACTTCAAACTAGCCTTACTGCCAGTTTGGGCTCATAACCCTGTTATGCTTCAGGTCCGCAGTAGAACTGTTGGCTGACGAAATGAAAAGCCACATGAAATGTAAACACTGACTTCCTATTGCCTACTTAGCTCAGCTCTCGCTTCTCCTCAGGCAGCTTGATCCCTAGACGTCCTAATTGAGACTGAGCTCAAATACAAAACATGCAACGAGAGACTGTAGCCACTACTGCTGCTTGGCGCTGAGTTCTTGACTATTTTTGGGTATTGTCTCTCTTCGGAGAGATGGCATCGACCAACACTCCCAGTTGAACTTGACATTGATGGCTCCAACCGGAGGCGTTCTGTAACACTCCACGACCTTCTTGGGATTAGCGCTGCCATTTTTACAATGGCCTTGTCCACCATAGTCTTCACATACTGTGGAGCGACGCGAACCTGCTTACGAGTGCGCTCTGGATAAATGAAAATGTCAGCGCCACGGTAGCGAACACCGCTCTTTAAACTCTCGAACCCGTACAAATGAGGTAGACTATTCGGCATTAACTCCACCATTATGATCAAACTGGCTATTCAACAACAGTAATTCTGTCTGCAAATTGAACATTTTGCTCAACTGTTTATTGACGCCACCATCTGTAACTAGCTTCAGCATATCAAACTCTTGTCGAATGCACTCTGCTCTGTTAGTTAAGTCCGTTTGGTTACCCCTGCTCTGATAGATGACATACAGTGCTTCGACATGTTTGTCCCCCCGTGATCTTTTCGCGAACTTAAAGAAAACTGTCGGCTGTGAACGCCATCCCTATGAGGTGCATGATGGTCAACTAGTTATCGTCGCATTACTTCTCATTTCAGACGTCCTGATCATTGTCTTTGACAAAGTGCACAATATCACCAATGAGTTGTCTCTTTTTAAACACAATCGCTATCGCCCATTTTTACTGTTGCCAGTTTTTCTCGTTCCAACTCTTTGGGACCCGTTCGCAGATGCACTTCAACAGTTCTGTCGTCCTGAATCACTACCGTGCAAAGTCGAAAGATATTGTGAATCCGTGGGCTCATAACCCGGAAAGAAATTACACTGGATTATTAGGCAGGCTTGTACCCCCAGAGAGAAAATGGAAAAGTTAGTTTAGTTCGTTAAGCTCTCCTACCAGCTATTAAAACCATCACCAATGAATGCATTCGCGTCTGTACATTTGTCGGACTACTCTGTAGAAATACCTCCGTCTCCTGTATTTACATCACAGTTATTGTAGATTTGACACTATTTCTGTAATCGTACCCAATAGTCTATAGATATGCCCGATTCTTCTATAGATTTCTCCCTCACTCCAACGTTTTGGTCCAATGACCTCTGTCGTGGACAATACGGGCAAATCCTTAGAAACCTTTCATGTCAGTTAGTTTCGGGGTCGTACCTTTTAATAGCTGGAAAATGCGCCAGCCTCCAGAGACTCAGATTTTTTAGAAAAAAAAACGTGATAGTTCGAAGTGGCATCCCAATAGTTCAGAAACGCTTGTTTAGAGCAAAACTATATAAATATATATATACTATATATAATAGATTTTTGCGCTATTCTGTATCACCCGATAACGCTGCCTTTTGAAATTATTACCAAATTATAGCTACCAATTAAATAGGTTACAGTTGCGGATTGCGATAAAATGGTCATCACCACAAAGATGATTGTCTATGGAACTTGGGTGATTCTAAAATTCAGTCTATTTTACTGAGATCTGTCTGGTGGGTATAATCAGGCTGATGTTACTCTGACTATGAGGAATTTCCATAATCCAGTAGATAAGTACTGGATTAGTCCTCAGACAGTAGAAATTGTTGCCAACTGGCACAATACTTACTAAGTGCGCTTTATCGAACGTAACGACGTCCTGACTCATTAGTGGAGACTATATTTCAATTTATAGTACAAGGAACTGTAAATAAAATGACATAATATTAATATTGTTTACGGTGGGTACCGAACACAGTACCAACACAAACGCTTATATAGAACCGGTACCAATTGTAATTAGGTCGAAGGTACCTCCGCTATGGTATAGTGGGTGGGTGGTAAATCTGGGAAATATGAACAACCCAAGTTTGTTAGGGGTGAAGACTTACCATTTGATCTCATAATAGACAACTCTTAAAGCAGTCGTACGGGCGCTGGTCGTCGCGTGGGGAATTGCGGGGGTAAAACCTTTTGACTATTTGGGAGACAAACTTTCGTTTTAATGTCAAAATGTGATGTAATACTTCAATTAGTCCAAATATGTTTACTACCGCGATATTTTTATAGACTGATGGGTAGTGTTTTGTATTATCATTTTTTTATTTTTAGTGGTGAAAAATCTACAAAAGCATTATAGAATATGTAATTGTAAATTCTATTTCCTGCCTATAGCTTTCTTGGACTCTTTCCTGTTGTGTTTCGGCTTAGGACCTTGTTTAAGCCCCCGTTTTCCAATCTCTCAGGGGGTGTTTCTCGATAAGAAGGCAGTACACAGATATCCTGATGCAAAGTAGCTGTAATAGACCACGGTAGAAACTTCACACCGTAAGTATCGCGGAAATGACCATTTGAAAGGCGCCTGGTCATATAGCTGCTCATTTCACAGTCCTTCGTGAATAGCTGCACAGATTGCGTGGGCGCAGGGAAAGATTTCGTCTTGCCAGTTGAAACACGTGCATGTTCGATCAGGAAGAACCACAATTCGGTGAAGATGAATACATCCTGGAATTGTAATCGGTCCGAGATGCTACACGCTATAAGCTCCCTCCATTAGTGGAGTAAAAAACACATTCCAGCTGTAATTATACGAAAATTGCGAGTTTTAAGTAGTTTCGGGACCAAACCATCTTCTCCGCTCTTTTTAGTTCGGTTCCCAGCCAATTGACGCTTCTCAGACATTAGTTTGCTCAATTTCATAAAGTAGCGATTGAAGCCGTCCAATGGCTCGGCAGAACGGAGCTCGGTCCCATCCAGTTGTTTGCCCGTTCCGACAAATTAGGCGTAATTTCATCGAAAGTAGGCGACTAAAATTTTTCGTTGAATGCATACTTCAACCAGTGACAGCGTTCCAATTCATTAAGATATGCAGATGCAGTCGGGTGATTAACCGCAAGTTCGCTCCCAAAAAAATTGTAATCGCGTTCACAGTCACTTCGAGCCATCCTACACACCCAAATGGGATCTTCTTCAGGCAATTTGCCGCATTTGGTACCGATATTGTCCATAATGTGCCGCAAACAGAAACGATGACCAGCACGAGGCAAAACGTAAGCTATTGCGGGAAGTAATTCTTTTTGGCGGTCTGACAATATTGTGATTTTGTCGAATCCAGTAGCTTCTTTTACAATCCTCAAAAACCACTCCCAGTTGTCGTAATTTTCTTTCGAAACCAAAGCGAGGTCAAATGGGATAATATGGTTGTTGTAGTCTGTAACCGTAGCAACCACGTATACTCCCTGTTTGTTCATTTCTTCTTTTAGATGTACCCCGTCAAAAATAATAAATGGTTTACAGAAACGCGCCTTGTCAATTCCCACGTTTGGAATAAAACGCGCTCTTCCGAAAACGTTGCCACTAGGAGATTTTTAAACATCCACACTGACCCGGGGTTCTTGTGAAGTAAGCCTCACGTTTTTGATAAGTTTCAGCTAATCTCTGTGAAGCTTTTCGTCAATTGCTTGCTTTATTCTTGGTAAAACACTCGCGCTGGCATCCGCTCCATCGACTTCAGAAATTTCTTGATAGCTGTACCTGTCATCGTAGTCGTAAAGCCATTATGAACAGTTAGTATTTCACCCTCGATCATTGCCGTCAATTTACTGGTGGTCTGGGTGGTGTTCCGTTTAGCCTTAGCAGGGAGAGGAAGCGAACCTTCAACACACGGACCGGTAGATGTCCCAATGAAGTTCAAATGATTGTGCAATATTTGCTTGAGTTATCTTCCGTATCCCCGATTTCCCATGAACGTTGATAAAAAACGGGCACGATAATTGCTCTGGAGCTGATTCATGATCGAAGAATTGCATCCCGTTGGGATTTTGCAAGCAAATTTCGCATTACCCGAATTGTTTCCTTTCACACTCGTTTGCTTCGCAAAAATTTAGAAACCGCACTTGATTGCGAAGTCTTTACACTTGCTATGAGTGGTCTTTTGAGACGAAAATTCGGAGCTTGCAATGGTTTTTCTGAGCGTATAGGCGACGCCATACGATAAACTTGAAGAATCACTGCAATCAATATGGACATCTTCGCGAAAGATTCCAAGCTCGCGAGCAGCAAGGAGATCAGGAGGGCCGACTTGAAAACGAGCATTCCCGTAGTTTGTAGGCTGGCGTGATCTGCTCTTGGACATTTGGAAAATGACAACTTGAGCAGATCAGTAGCAAGCTCGGAGTCCTATTCAAATTTAAAATAGATTCGTATTTGTGTGGAAATGCTATGAAAAACCTAACTATTACAACGTCCTGCAAATGACAACTTTAGTAAAGACAATCTCTATAATTAGTACAAGTGTTATTAGCATTGCACTACTACTTGAAGCAGTTAGTGTTTTAATGGAATACATGAAGTCTCGGTAAATAAATAAGCTGTCGGAGATAGTCTGAAAATATAATCATATAAATAGGTGAGTTTTCTGGAAAAAGTCTCAAAATAAAGTCTCAAAATTTAGTCCTAAGTTCGTTTTTCGATTGAGTCCTGTTTCAAAACGGACTTAGTTGATTTGTACTGTATCTTGGAAATTATGGTACTGAGTCGGGGCAAATCCTGTATTTTTTCTACGGAAGTTATTGCGGTTAGGTCCTAAAACTGATGTTGCCTATAAAACTCATTCTGATACAGAATTCCCCGACAAATAGGCACCTGAGTCTGTCTATATTCCTCGTCAGTTGAAATTAACGAATGGCGTTACTGCAACCTTGTTACGATTGGACGACGAGGACTAAGAGCAACCATCCCGTGAAATCGAATCATAAAGCAACCTTGCAGCTCCAGTATTTTATTTTTATTACGCTAGGGCTTCCCTAACGCAAATATCTGGGTTCCAGTTCCGAGTGATTTCCGAAATATTTGGTTAGCAGGCACTTTGGAGGAGTGGATCTCTTAGGTGCAGATTTCAGAGCCGAAGTGCTGTGGATTGATCGTATAGAGACACCCCGACCACGCTCCACTGTCCATTCCAATGGATATTACGATCGTGGTGCACGGGTTTCTCCAGGCCAGGATGCGAGACTTGGAACTGATGAACGAAAAAGTGGAAAACATTCACAAAGCGATAAGCAAGCTTGTTCAAGCCCAAGTCGAACTGCAAGACATGATTGAAGAACAACAACAGCACGGATATGAACTAGCAGCGACGCTCAGCCAAATCATGCAGCACCGTGGGCAGATGCAGGATGGTCGCATCGAAGACGTGTCTTTTAATGTTATGCTAGAGTCATGCATTAACCTATTGATGCAGTGAAAATGAAACTACTATGGAACCACCTTTCCATTTCCTAAGCTCTCGCACAATTGTTTGTGAGTTTCTCGGGTCGCAATTTCGTCTTGATGTGCCACAGGTATCTCTAACGAACGAACGGCGAGTATCCACATGATGCGCAGTCGCATGACTGCGATGTCCCCCTCCGTGACCGCTTGATGTCTGAATTCGTTGTCATGTAGGAAACTATAGACTTGAGCGACTACAAACACACCACAGCTTCTCCAGTCTGGTTGCTGCGGAACAAGTATCCACTATGGCTCGTTAAATATCAGTGATCCACAACCTGATGATGAAGTTTTGCGCCACATTGAAATGAAATCGCAAAATTCTGCCTCCCACGTATTCTCCATGCTTTCATGGTACGAGTCGCTAATCAATGGTTCGTACATCCATACTTGCACACTTGTCTGCTGATCTTTTGTGTGTAGGAGCCTCACAATAATAACTCCCCAATGGTTGCGATTGAGATTAATTGGCAGGATAATGTGCTGTATCTCGAATATACTCCGACGTGGAGGTTTGATTGGCCACCCAAGTATCGTGACGTGAGAACTCACCACAAACAGTTTGCCTCTTGGTCGGCAATAAACTCGAGACATTGTGCGATAACAGAATCGTTCAGCAGCTTGTCACAGCACAAATGTCCGATGATGTGATCAAGTTGAAGAGTGTGTCGTCGCGATGGTAACTGGAAACCACTACGCAAGCACGCCGTTCGGACTTTTGGGACAACTTGGCAAGCACGTTCTTGATGGCGGCGTAGTATATGTGGGTAACTCAGTCCAAGCGTTCCCACTTCAACCTGCAAACAATCCAACAAACGATACTTCGACCTTGACCCAATCTCGTTCTATCCATTTGATGTCTTCTACCCAGTGTCTCGCTTCAGCCATCACGCGGTTAAAGCCTGCCATAGAATTGACAAAATCCCTTGCAACACACCCGTATTAGTTAATAATAAATGAAACCATAGCTAAAGCAACCATATTACGGCAACTATAAACCAACCACAGTTTTAATTAAGAACGGTAAAGCTCAACTTACCTCGAAAACGTTTTTAGCTTTGGGTCCATTGTGACCACCATATCGCGTACCAGCCCTTGCTTCTTTTCATAATCACTGAGCTGTAGCTTATCAGCAGGGTGTGCGCTAAAAACAGCCTGAAGAGACTGCACAAGATCGTAGGGAATAATAAAATTGTAGCGATACTCTGACGGCTGCACAGTCTTCCACTCGCAATTCAACTGTCGTCCACGCAAATAGGCTTCATCCATGATCAATGGATACGCATCAAGAATCTCCTTCACAAACTTCAAATTTGGCATGACTCGTGCCCAGTTCGTCACCTGATGCACGTTAACACTCAAATTACTGGGGTACTTCACAGTCGAATAGCGTACATACGACGGCAACTTTTTTGGGGTGAGAGTCATCCTCGTGTTCGTTCTACGAGGTGGCTTTGGCATCTTGATGATGTCAACTTGGCGCTCAGGGTTAGTTGATGTTGGCTTCGGGATTTCGGGTATCTTGTCTTCTATGCATTGGTCACAGGCTACAACGACCTTGACTTGATCTCCTCCAGCGCCACGTTGATAATCGTTATCCTTGCTACGTGAGATTCCACCACCACCACTTGAACTCGTAGCAGCAATTGCTGTTGTTGCCTCTGATCCGTCGTAGGTCACGTCATTACCCTTGGCGTCCGGTGGTTTCGTTGACAATTCTGTGACCGCTACATCCAAAGCTTTGCTAAATAGAGTGAAATTACATTCTTCCATCCCTTCCATTGACCGCATTAGCTCGAAAGTATGTAAATCATCAGCTGGATCACCAAAACTTGACAGTTCGTCATCATCAGCATCACTTGGTTCGCTCTTACCTGAATCATCATCCAGAGCGTCAGGAATTTTGGTACTAGTTGTATCGCTAAGTCCCACTTCAATAATGTCTTTCCACGCTTTCAATTCATCGTAAAAATCAGTGCTGGAAAGATTCGATAGGTGTTCCTGTAGTGGCTCAACCATAGCCTTGGCGAAGACGTACTTTTCTGACGAGGATAGTACCACTCGGTTGGCATGCTCATTTCTGCGCAAACGCACGTATGCAACTTGTTTCTCTGATTCAGAAGGAGCACCCTGGTTACAGACACCCGCCTTGGCGAGATCACCTTCCGGCAACCTTATTATTTGCGGCGACCTTAAAATTGATTGTCGGATAACCGGTGATAATACGTCGGTAGCAATCTCCAGTTCCTCCTCAAGCTCCTTGGCTTCCTGCATACACCAGCGCTTTGGAATTGAGGGACCCGGGAGAGCCAGAAACCCGTGACTTGACCGAGCAACTAACATCAAGTGTCTACACGGTAGTTGATGCGTACTGTAGAACAAACATGAGCACGTCCAATCCAAGTCGTGGCACACATAAGTTCCAGTCGAGCAATGAACTTCCCATTGTGCTATCGTGTTAGGCCGACGGTTGTAGGTTGCATCATGCAGTAAAACTACGTATCGTTCCCATTCCCCTTTGACCTTTTTCAATACATCAGGGCTCAAACGAGCTGCCACTTGGCTAAGGAATGTCGGCACGGAATTCAGCAACACGGATGTAGTAACACACTTTGTTATCGTGTGCACTATCTGCTGACCCACCATAATCTGGTGTTGCAGAAGGCCAGCCACAGTCTTGTCAATTCGAGTTTTGCGACCAAGCAACAACTTAACTTGATTCCAGTTAGACTCAACTCTGTTTGTCGTCGTATTGCCAGCAGTGAAAAATGCACCCCATGTGTAGTTAGCCCACATTTTCCGGCACGAATGCCAATTCTTTTCAAAATACTCGAAAACACTCGTTTTTGATTGTTGTGTGCAGTACAACTTGAAAGCAGTACGAGAGTTCTCGTAGCCAGCTCCAGTAGAGCTTCATATAACAAGAAGAGGAACCCACATATTAGATCAATAGTTAGCAATGCTATATAGGATAAGCTGATTATCACCTGTAGATCAGGTTCGTCAAGTGAGTGAGAAGCTGCCCGCGAAGTCTTCCACTGAGCCCATGTCGCTGCATGAGCTTCTTCCAGTAGGAAATTGTGTGGAATTGGCACAGCAACATTACTGCTTCCGGAAACATTTTCTCAAGAATACGCCATTCCGCAAAATCCTTGTCGATGACTATCGACAGCACCGAGTTCCAAGTAGGATTGCTATTTTTGAAAAACTCCAAAACTTTTTCGATTGTACACATCTGCTGATTGATGTACAAGACGTCAAGCACAGAAAAGCCCCACCCGGTTGCAGTGGTAACTACCAGGCTTCCTGTTGTAGACATACACAATATTTTAGTGTATATGGTTGCGATAAATTGCTATGGTCGCCATAATAGTAGATAATAGTAACTTCTTACCGAGGTGGAACCCTAAGTTATTGGTGCCGTGCGTGAAATCCATTCCAAGTGTCTGACCATACTTCTTGAACATCACCTTCTGGATCTTCGTTTGTATTACAATTCCACATGTAATATCCATTTTGTGACGGGGTCACACGAGCACCTTGCTTAGAGGAAGCGTGCTATTAAGAGTATACAAACTCTAAGTGAACGGCAGTTCACTAGTCCCTGGTCTTAGGGGACTTAATAGCCAGTTTAGAGTAGATTTTAGACTGATTTATTTATAGTTAATTAGGTTCATTTGGCCTGTAATACAAACTCCTAATTAACTATACTTTAAGCTAATTATGCATATAAAAGGTAGGTTTAAAGCTATTGGTTGGCCCTCAGCCACCAAACCTACGTGGCAGTGGTGTGGCTCACACCACAGTGTGGCCCACACCACCCCATCAGAGTATTAAAACAAATACTCACAGAAGTATATCTACTTCTAAAGGCGGTACCCTTTCTGGGGTACCCCTTTCATGTAACCCCGTTACATCCTCCCCCACTTAGGTTGGAAACACCCCCAACCAATGAGGAGCTAGGAAGAGAGCTCCGCTCTCTTTCTTGTCCTTTGTCGATACCCATCGACGAGCCACCGTTGTAGCTTTAAGGCTTTCATTCAGCCTTTCAGCGCTTTCAAGACACCGGAGGTTTCCACGTCAACCTCCTCAAGATGCCTAAGAAGGCAAACACCCGCGGCGCTTCGGCGCCTTCTAAGTCTAAGACCGCGAGGTCGAAGACTGCTAAGGCCAAGTCGAAGGACAAGGCCGCCCCGCGCAAGGAAGTCCGCAAGGCGGCTTCCGAGGCAGGCAGCAAGCGCACTGCTGCTGCTGCCAGCCAAGAAGGGAGTTCGCGACGCAGTCGCTCGCGCTCCCTGTCACCCGACGATAGGCCGAACCCTCGGTTCGCCTATCGGGACCACAGTCCCGGATCTGAGTCCCTGGAATTTCATATCCCTATGATCACGGGATCAGAGTCTGATGGGGACTCTCCTGGATCCACCAAGGATCCACCTTCTTCTCAGGATGCATCTTCACAGGATGCTCCTGCACAGGATGCTCCTTCGCAGGACGCTCCTGTTGATGATACAGAATCATCGGAGGCAAAGGCAGCTTCGACGAGCTCGCCTGCCAAGAACCTTACCTTGACCGAAGGTAAGGCTCGAGCCCAAGCTGCGAAAGCAGCGTCTCCAAAACGGGCTGGTGAGGGTGCTGCTGCTGCTAAGAAGCGCGCAGCCCCTGGCTCTCCTACGTCAGAGCCTTCAATCGCTAAGGGATTTAAATCCCTGTTCGACTCCTCAGACGAGGAGGAAGAGGAGGGGGCTGTCTCTGAGCCCCGAGAGATCTCTAATGATCTCGATGAGCAGCAGGAACGCTATCATGCTGCTCAACTGCAAGGCACTCCTGTGCCTCCCACGCCGGTGTATCCTCGCGGATACTACCCACCGGATGCGGGGTCCGGGTCTCCAATGTTCTTGGAGCACCTTAAGGCCCCTCGTGGTCTAAACCATGGGCGCACTTCGCGTGGCGCCTATGAGCGTGCCTTGGGTCAAGTCGAACCACTCTTTGTCAATGACATTGAGGCCGCTAGGTGTGCGCTTCTTGCACCACACCGAATTCCTCTCAAGGAATTCACTAGTCTTCGAAAGAAATCCGAAGACCGTGGTGGGCTCTTCCCCGTGTGGGGGTACCCTTGGGTACAGCCCGAGAACACCACAACCCAGACCCAGGCAGAAGACCTGTTCTGGAGATGGGTTTCTCTAAAGAACTTCACAGTTCAGGAGTTGAAAGAACTCCGGGAAGATCGCCTGCTGTCCTATGTCTTGGACCAGCGAGATCTTCGTATTGAGTTTGCCCACTTAGTCGCTAAGCGGCAACTCCACTCCGTCATGGAGGGACTTAGACAGCAGTCTAAGTCCAGCGCTCAAGATGAGCGCGGGTACGGTTCCGTCAACCCAGGGACCGTACACCGTAAGGCGGCTAAAAAGCCGCGGACTACTTACGCCCCGGCTGTTGATCCCAAATCTCAACAGCCTTCGGGCAGTCAACCCGGAGCCGGTCTTCCGGCTCCTACGAGTTCTGTGACGAGGGGTAACCCCGACACTTCACAAGCAGCTGGCGCTTCCCAGAGCGCCGCCGCTCCTGGACGACCCGCTCCACATGATAGTGGAGCTCGCCGTTCCGGTCAAGGAGGGCAGGAGGAGCTCTCGCACGCGTTTGAGTACGCGGCTCCCTCTCGGCCATATCCTTCTGGACCCTCAACTTCGGGTCGGGATTCTGTGGGGTCCCTATTAAGCGACGAGGTCGGTCAGCTTCGAGATCGCGTCTATGCGATCGAGATAGCCCTTGGGCTTGGACCTGGTGGTCAGGCTGCCTCTTAGGCTGGCAAGCCGGGGACCCTTGAGGTCCTTCGCCAAGACTTGGACGCTCTTGGTCGTGAGACTCATGAGCTGCATGGGCGCGTTGACCGCCGAGCTCCGGCTGCTGCCTTGAAGGAGCTCCGTCGAGGCTTAGACATTCTAAGCCATGAGGTGCATGGTCGGATGCCCTCTTATGAGCCGCAGGGGTACTCGTACCACTCGGCTTATGGGTATAGCTCTTACCCGAGCTCTTCCCACTCTGTACTGTCATACTCTTCGTATGACTCGCGTGGGTACCAGCCTGTATATCATTCACAGGCTTCGACACCGGCAACTCCGGTTGTCCAGAGAGCTCAGCCTCGTTTCGAGGAGGTGAGTTCTCACCTTGGTCTTCCTCCATCCGAGAAGGAAGACCCAGCGGATCGTGATACCGCTTAAGACGCCCCACGTAGAACGTCGCGTGCGTCGCCATTGACTTTGGGAGGTCAATGGTATACGCCGCGCCATGTCTGGCCAGGACCGCAAAGGGTCCGATGAAGCGGTGCTTCAACTTGTTGCTCTCTACAGAGCTAACCACCTTTAGTGGTAGGTTTTTAGTGTCTAGGAGAACTAGGTCACCAACCTTAAACACGTTTAAGTTTCCTCTACTTGTTTTGTCAGAGTACTCCTTTTGTTTGTCTTGGGCTAACGCCATTGCGTCTCTAACCCGGCTGATCAGCGTCAGCCTGTTGTCGATAAACGACGACAACTGTCTTTTTAAAGACTCTGGCTCGATCTCCGAGACCTGGGAGGAAAAGGCTTTCCGAGCCTCTCCCCCACTTACGATGGAGGCCACGGTGCCTCCCCGCAAGGTTAGCGGCACCTGGGGGTGTCGTAACCCATTCAGATAGAACGGGGTAAACCCCGTTGATGCGTGTACCGCATTGTTGAGTGCAAACTCAACCATAGGAAGCTGATCCGACCAGGATCGAGGTGCTTCCGCACAGATACTGCGCAGAGTATCTTCGAGCACGCGGTTGACGCGCTCCGTCTGACCATCCGTCTGCGGATGGTCTGCAGTTGACATCGTCAACTTAGTTCCCAACAATTGGAACAGGGTGTCCCAAAACGCACCCGTGAAACGCGGGTCTCTATCCGAGACTATGGTCTCTGGTAGACCATGATAGCGGAACACGCTATCTAGGAACAGCTGTGTAGCTTGTTTCCCGGTGACCTTGTCACGTACCGGAGCAAGATGCACCATCTTGCTCAAACGGCAGACAAACACCAATATGCCGGTGTTGCCCCTGTCATCGGCCGGCAGGCCGAAGACGAAGTCGAGACTCATCTACTTCCAGCAATCCGCTAGTACAGGTAGGCTCTGCAGTGGAGCCGAGGCGTGGCCCGAAGGCTTCACCCTCTGACATGTTTCACATGTCTTGACATAGTGTGCCACCCACTTATACATGCGGGGCCACCAAAATGTCTGAGAGACCATTTGGTAGGTCTTCTCCCGGCCAAGATGGCCACTTATCGGCGCATCGTGCGCCTCTAGAAGTATGTCATACTTCAGATCCTCGTCGTTTGGAACGACAACCCGAGGAGGATCTCTAGGGTCTACTCGATAATGGAGTAACCCTTCGGCTAGCTCATAACGATGGAGCTGTGCCCGCTGTCGAGGCGTAAGCCTGTCGACTTTGGCGTCCTTGCCATCGGACAAGAACTGCACCAGTGGTGTATAGTTCTCGTCCTCCTGATACGCCAAGCGTATCCGATCATATAGATCTGTCGTGACCCGACTGACATGAGCTAACTCATAGTCAGGTCGACGCGACAATGCATCGGCAAGCACGTTGAGCTTGCCCGGCTTGTATTCAACGCGGAAGTTGTATTTCGCGAAGAATGACAGCCACCTCGCCATCCGCTGCGACAGATGCGGCGAGTTGGTGGCAGTCCGCAAGGACGCGTGATCCGTATAGATCACAAAGGGCCTCGTGCCCAAGAGGTGAACTCTAAATTTGACAAGAGCGTACTTCATTGCAAGTAGCTCCTTGTCATGAACGGGATAGTTCCGTTCGGCAGCCTTCAGCTGCCTGGACTGGAAGGAGATGACACGTTCGTGTCCTTCATCGTCCTTCTGCAACAGCGCACAGCCTATTGCATAGTCAGAAGCGTCACAGACGACGCTAAATGACTTGTTTCGTCCGGCAAGGCCAGGACTGGCGCTTCCTGTAAGCTCGCCTTGATGCTATCAAAAGCATCCATGGTGCTGTTGCTCCCAGACCAGTCGGCATCTTTCTTTAAGAGATCCGACAAGGGTCGAGCTAGTTCAGCGTACCCTGCGCTGTTCTTATGAAGATAGTTGGCTAAGCCCAACCACTTCCGGAGGTCCTTCTGCGACCTCGGGGTCGGCCAAGCCGCTATGGCCTTGACCTTCCCTGGATCGGCGCGTACGCCGACCCTGCTGACAAAGCAGCCGAGGACTTTTATCTCCTCAGCTGCAAAGACGTACTTGTCGATGTTGGCATAGAGCTTGTTAGCTCTCATGACCTCAAACACTCGACGGAGGTGCTTCAAATGCACCTCCATAACCGTCTGGCCGCCTTCGGCACGGCTATGGACGAATATATCGTCGAAGTACGTCTGAGCGAACGTACGCAATGGTCTAAACAATTGTGTGACCAAGCGATTGAACGTCGCTGGGGCATTCGATAGCCCCTGTGGCATCACTAGCCACTCCCAGAGCATCCCACTCGGGGTGCTCACTGCGGTGAGAGGAATGTCACTCTCCCGCATCAGGATCTGGTAGTATCCGTCTACCAGATCCAGGGCACTGTACAGCGTACAGCCCGACATGTTGTTCAGCAACATATCCTTGCGAGGGATCTGTGCTGGTACCGTCGCATTGTTCAACTTGTTGTAAGCATGAACCAGACGCCACTTCCCGTTCGGTTTCCGAACGCAGAAGGTCGGCGTCGAGTGCGGGGACTTCGACTCCCGCACCATGCCCGACTTCGCCTTTTCGGCGAAGAAGGCATCTATGACCTCGCACTGCTCGCGAGGTAGAGACCACTGCCTCGTGACACAGTACTTTGTGCCAGGCACGAGATCAATCTCGTGCCGAACTCCCCGATCCGGCGGGAGTTGGGATGGTGGGTGCTTCGACACCACATCCGAGTATTCCTTCACAAGAGGATACACTGGATCCTCCGGGTTCTTGAGGATCTCAGAACCCAAGCGCGTTGCACGCTGCTTCGTGAACCCCTCCAGGACATCCTCGTCCATTACGGAGGAAGAGTTCAAATCTTCAGGAGAGGTCTCCGGCTTCAGGAGCACCATCTCCGCAATCTCTCCGGCCTTCAACTCGGCCAGGAAGTCCTTCATGGACAATTCCTCGAGGTTCAGCAGTGCTGACACCTCTGGCAGTGCCTCCAGATGGACGGCACCTGCCCTAACTTGACGACCGGACACGCCGTCGAAGATATGGCGTTGCTCTTCGACCGGCCGTGCCGGTGGAGTCTCAGACTCCGAGTGTGGTACTTGGTTATCCACACGGGAGGTGCTCAGCGACACCTCCGCACTCGTACTGGTCTTCTTGACCCCGCGTGGAACTCTGTTACCCACGCTAGAGACGCATACTGCGCTCTCGATCTTCTCGGTCTCTTCGACCTCGTGTGGAACAATGTTACCCACACCGGAGGCGCCCTCAGCGCCCTCCCCAGCAGCCTCAGCTGCTTGCGGACCTATGTTACCCGCCTGTGGACCTATGTTACCCACACAGGAGACGCCTTTAGCGCTCTCCTTAGCAGCCTCTGCTGCTTGCGGACCTATGTTACCCGCCTGGTCAGTGCCGTCCGGCACTGCCGCAGTCGAAGCCCATACGGCGCGACGACTCTTAGCGTTGGGACTTGCCGTCGTGGCAATCCCACACGCTTGGCAATGAGCCTTGGTCTCACGACCAGTTGCGTGGCTCATCGCAACATCTTCGTTGGAGTCCGTGACTCCCAATACTTCTTCGGGCGCGTAAGCGCCTTGGCGACCATCTCTGGCGCCCCAGTCCCGGACAGAGGTGGGAACATTACTCACCAAAGCTCTGTCGGAGACTGCGGGCCGGCTAGCCCCAATGGCTTTGCCGCGCCAATCGATCCAGGGCTCGTGCTTTTCGAGCCACGGCATGCCCAGGATCAAGTCGTACTTGTCCATGTCTAGGACAAGGAACGACTCCGTGCTGTCAAAGTCTTCAAACTTTACAGCCAGGTCCATACGGACCCCAGGTACGTTAACCACCGTACCATCGGCCAGTCTCACCGAGACCTGGCCCCTGCCTTTGCTTTCTCGCAAAGCATCGGCATACTTGTCGCCATTCCGTGCGACCGTCAGGCGTCGAGCAAAGTTCGTCGACGCCCCAGAGTCAATCAGGACTCTAAAGGGATCTCCATATCCCCGTACACTCGCGTGTACCACGAGCAGTCCGCCGCTGCTCTTTCTCGTCTCGAGAGCACCCAGGCTCTCAGGGGCTAAGCCTCCATGACGTGCGCCGTCCGCACTCCTACCATGGGGACTTAGATCTTCCCCAGTAGGGCGCCCCGCCCCTACTGGTGACCCCAGTTCCCCTGGCTCTTGGGTCGCGGCTTCTGCCACGGGCCCCTCGAGCCCCTAGGTTTGGAAGGGAACTTCCTTTACCCTCCCGCAGGGCAGGCACGTTGCATGTGCCCGAGCTTCCCACATCCGTAGCAACGGATGGAGCTCTGTACGGCCGTACCCAGTTCCATAGGTACCGGCCCTGTGCTAGCTCCAGCTGCTGGAGCTCCTTGCACTGCGCCTGACGACGCATTGTGGCCTTGCCACACCGACGTAGGAGTACGAGCCTGTCGGTGGCTGAACTCCTCTTGGAGGGCGATCTGGATCGCCTCCTCCATAGCGTTCGCATGCTCGCGGAACAACTGGGTGCGGGATGGGCCCACCTTCAGGCCATCCATGAACACTGTCACTTTGATGTGTTCAGGTAGGGGGTTCCCCACCAGAGATGCAGCGAGTACTCGCATCTCCTGGATGTACTCATGCAGCTCACGCTTTCCTTGTTTACAGGCAAGGAAGCGCGAGCGCTGGCGATACTCATAGTTCGCCGGAAGGAAGGCGGCTCTAAGCTGTTGACACAGCTGAGCCCAGGTTGTGAAACAACCCGGCGTTGTCGCTTCGCGCGTGTACGCCCAGGTCTTCGCCCGACCTCCTAGGTTGGACAGGGCGAAAGCGACTCGAAGTCGCTCGGTCGAGATTAGAGCCACGTCCATCGCGAGCTCTACCTCTCTGACCCAGAAGTGGAGGTTCTCCCCCTCCTTTCCCTCATAAGGATTAACCTTAAGCCTCAACGGCTTAGGTTGGGCTGGCTTCATCTCAGCCACGGGGGTCTGCGGCCCCTGTACGTGGGCGATAAGCCCTCTCTCATACGTGTCGAACGCCTCGATGCGTTCGACCTGCTCGGCCGGCGTAGCAGCCGCCAAGCTTCGGAGGGCATCTCCTCCAAAGATGCCCACCATCTTCCGGACCGACTCAAACTGAGAGTCGGTCAAATGAGGGAACTCCCCTCTATCCATCCTGGCTTACCTTGTAGGAGCCACAGAGGATTCAGGTAGTCAATCTACCCGCGTAGGCGTGGATTGACTACAAGTGCTACCAAGTGTGACGGGGTCACACGAGCACCTTGCTTAGAGGAAGCGTGCTATTAAGAGTATACAAACTCTAAGTGAACGGCAGTTCACTAGTCCCTGGTCTTAGGGGACTTAATAGCCAGTTTAAAGTAGATTTTAGACTGATTTATTTATAGTTAATTAGGTCCATTTGGCCTGTAATACAAATTACTAATTAACTATACTTTATCCTAATTATGCATATAAAAGGTAGGTTTAAAACTATTGGTTGGCCCTCAGCCACCGAACCTACGTGGCAGTAGTGTGGCTCACACCACAGTGTGGTCCACACCACTCCATCAGAGTATTAAAACAAATACTCGCAGAAGTATATCTACTTCTAAAGGCGGTACCCTTTCTGGGGTACCCCTTTCATGTAACCCCGTTACACATTTGATCCTGCATGAAGCGCGCATTACACCCATCAATCTGTACTAGCGCATGCAGCATGTTCTTGAGACGGTCCTCTGCTGAATCAGTGCCCATAATGTCACGAATAAGATTTCTCGTTTGCTGAGGTGCTACTGCTTCGCCTGAAAAACACAAAATATTAGCGGTAGAAATATCTAGATCCCTCCAGAATTCACTCACCAGTTCTTTCGTGAAGGAAGTTTGAAATGAACTTTGACGATACCTTTGCATCAGCAAGGAGAGGGACGTCCTCGCGATCTCGCTTAGCAACAGGTAGAGACTTGGTAGTCAGATAAGAAGCGGCAACACTTTTAGTAGTTTCATGATTATGTGTGTGACACTGCATTAATACCACAAACAAACGTCACCATGAAGCTGTAAAAGCGTTAGTATGTGCACCACTACTTACCTCGTTTCGCACTATAATCCTGAATTCGCCGCTTTCTGTCTTGACTACACTAGGAGTGAACCGAGCCTTGCAGTTAGTATAACGCGCTCCGCGCTTGCGGAGCCCGGTTCCGCGCGCCTTTTGATAGACTCCGTGAGTGCATCGATAAACCTTCTCGCTCCACTTAAACTTCATCCCCGGGCTTTTATTGCTGTATGAACTAAAACAACCATAAAATCAAAGACTCGGTTAGACTGCTAGATACATCAGCTAATACTAAATCAAAACAACATACGCATTGTGGATAGCTGTGGATGTTGATGGGCGGACACGGAAGAGTAGGTTGTTCTTCTTTTTATAACCCTTAAACTCTTTTTCAAAATCCTTCCAAGAGCGGAGTCGCTCAGCCGGAAACGGAGGGACCACGTTGTGCACTGCGACGTGCATCTTTTCCAGAGAACATTTCTCGGCTCTGGTCCCGCTTTTTCGAGTGCGTGGATTGTAGTCACCTGCCGACGTTGTAGCTTTATCATCCGAGGAAGTGTGGTGAAGTGGATTGGAAAGATTTGGCATTGGAATATCCAGGAAAGATCCAATTTGGACGTGATCGGACCTGACGTGATGTGATTGGAGTAGATGACGAGCTGATGTGGATGTATCTGGTGGTGGATCCAGTTGATGGATAAGATTGATGGAGATTAGTGACACCTTGGGTGGGACGTGATAAATGTATTGACATACGATCTATACATATACCCAGATCCGAAGGGTTGTGAGGATCACATAAGGATATGGATGATGTGGGACTAGCCTGATTACGAGATGGGTGTGGCAGTTTGTCTATATACGCTGTGAAAACTGGTGATCTAAGTCTAGATGTCTGGATCTAGGCTATAATCTACATCCGCGAGGACTAGATCGGTTCGCATATCAGGTTCCATTTAGAGAACTTGGATCAAGGCTTGTGGACCTAGATCCATAGGCAGATCAGAGTGATCCAGGATCAAGATATATTACGGTAAAGCTGGACGAATATTGGGGATTAACAATCATGGATTAAGCGTGGGTAAGGTATAATTACGATTATCACGAAGTATTATCACTGGATCATACATGGAAACCCCAGATCAAGGAGATCAAGGAGATCTAGCCGATCTGGAATTGGATCAGCATGATCTAGCCTTATTAAGGCATGATCTGACTCGGGAAACGTGTGATCTGGATATTACGAAGGATGATTACGACATTGGAGAAAGGAGAAGTCCAGATCACGACATTGCGACTAGTGATCTAATGTTTATGGTTCAGATCCAGGGTGATCTGCAAAGATGTCGACTGCTATGATGGTGAGGACAAGAAGGGACAAGAATCAGGATAGCGTAATCAGTCGATGTGTCGTTAAGGATAGGATACAAGATGGGATAGGTCTTAACATTAAATCAGAACCAAATTTGCATCGTACGACACAAGTGCTCCGCTACGCGCCTGGAAACGGGAACTACATTGGCCCTACGGTATTAATAGCGATTTAGGTGTATAGATCTAGGGTGGTTGATAATATCTAGATAATATATTGGCTAGATCCAACCTCCTAGTATCTTACCCTAAGTGCAGATCCAAGATCCCGGTATTAATTGCTTAGCCGGTAGTTCTTCGGTTTCTCAACGATCAAGATCGCGCTATAGGAAGCGCCAAGCAATCAAAGGACCCCGCGTAAAGGGAAATCGACACTAAAGGAATTACTACAAGGCCGGATCCAGATCTAGGCCGCCGGATCCAAGCTTGATCTAATCGCTTGGACTCCGGATCTACTACTGGCGAGTGGTGTGAAGAATTCTACACCACTCTACGGCCCCAACGTCACGCCAAGACGTTCAACCAACACCGATCGAGCAACTTAGCAGTCACCAAGAGAGGAAGATCCAGCCCAACCGACGGGTACACAAGGTGAGCAAGTTCAGCAGATCACGGATCATCGGAGGACCCCCTTCGCTAGTCGGTGTCTGGGCATTGGTGGGAAGTTGGATCTAGCGATCTCGCAGATTTTGCTGATCCCGCTACACCACAGAAGAATCACTCGAGTCTAGTATCCTTTTCCTTCGTTTCACCGGTGGCGTTGATGACAACACCTTTCCACTACGCACTCGCTTCATGGCAGTAGGTACGGTTTCAACAGCAACCCCCTCCATGATGAGAGCATCCGCATCTTCATCGTTCCCGTCAGCATCCACGTCTCCTATGTCGTCACTTCCACCAGCGTCGACCATTTCAGAGCGTGTATCGATGTCGAGCTTATCCACAGCTGCATCACCACTATCGTCACTTGATTCATCGTCCACACCAACTTCGCCGGCAACCTTGTCAGCATGTGCATCCGCACGCTCCAACACTAGCTCCTCGTCGTCTAAATCCCTCTCTTCGTCTTCGTCTGGTTCATAATTCACTGTCGTTGTTATTCTCCAGACCAAGCGTCACAACACGATAATCCACAATCGAGGTACCACGGCGTCTGCGTCGTTGGCCTACACAACGACACA
The DNA here is from genome assembly GCA_008079305.1 of Phytophthora palmivora. Taxonomy (NCBI): domain Eukaryota; phylum Oomycota; class Peronosporomycetes; order Peronosporales; family Peronosporaceae; genus Phytophthora; species Phytophthora palmivora. The sequence continues at coordinate 49,487 of VOQZ01001670.1, read as the reverse complement.
ACACACAAAGATACTGTAAGAATTTCGTTATACATTTTTTCGACAACAACGAAGCTTACAACGCACCACTAGACGCCTGTCCTGACATTGTTCTTCCCAGAACAGCCACAAGGATCTCCACGCTGTCCTTGTGGTGGATACTTTCCGCTCCACACTTCCGTACGCGCGCCACGCGTTCGTTTTCGGAAATGAAATGAAACGAAAGGCTTACAATCGTCGTATTTAACAATATAAGTACGGTACTTAGTGATTCGAACCTAACCGGATTCCTGACGGATCTCGTAAGTTTCCTTCAGTTTCGCGAATTTTTATTTTTCATAAAAACTTGACATTTGAAAGCAACCATAATGTGCTTAAAGCAACCTAAGTTATGGTTGCAGTACCGACTTCGTAACAAAAATGATGATGACGAGGATTGATTGCAAAAGTGGTATGTATACTAAATTACGCATCTCTGCACACTCAGAAGTGTAAGGAGTGCAAACAGCGGCAGAGTAGGCAGTCGGGAAGCGGCGAGTTGCAGCATGATACGGAGGCGGAGGACCGCACGATTGAGATCTTTAGTGCTGGAGGGTTGCAATGACCGAAAGGACGCAATCGACAGATGGCAGGTCGAGTGGCGAGCAGAAGACGAAGTTAGTTGAGGATTTGCGGGCTGGCGCGCAATCAAGAAGTGGCGGGCCGAGAAGCGGACGGAGAACTGACGAAGTCGCGCGCGAGTGGGCTGACGGAGGCAAGCAGCAAGCAGACGGAGGCGAGGTCGAGGCTGAAGTTCGAGTTGACGAAGCAGGTCGGAGTTCAAGAGCGGTGCGGAGGTCGCGAGTAGGTGCAAGCGGACGTACGTCGAGTACCAATCGAGGAGTGTACCAACGAAGACGGTGGACGTCGGGACTTCACACTTGTGGGCTCAGCACTTAGCACGAGGGCGAGGACAGGCGACGGCAGCGAGGACCGAGGTTTAGGCAGAGCTGAAGTTGATAATAAATAGGGCGAGAGTCCGGCTACTTCGCGGTGGCCAACGGGTGTTGTGTTGAGTTGAGAATAAACAAGCGGACTACTGGGCACAACCCGCACGAGGCATTGGAGCATACAAGACTCGTTGACGGGCTGGCGTGAACAACAGACCCGCTACATGGTGGTCATACAGGGGCTTGCTCAGCGAAGTATTCAACGAGACGAAGTGATTGTGACGATGACGCCTGGCATGAAGCCGAGAAGAGCGACGAGAAGGGGTCCCCGATTTGCATTGGTTGACAGCCAGGGTGGTGACGTTATTGCGAGCGATACCGACGGCGATCAAGGAGCGCAACATGAGATGCCGATTGAACGGTCGAATAACGATGACGATGACGAAGCAGGGCAACCGCCTGCACCTCGAAATGATGACGAGAATGAGCATGAAGTCGAGAACGAAGTTGAGAACGAGGGTGTAGCTGGAGGTGCAGATGGAGGTCATGAGGACCGTATGAGGGACATCGACGCGAACAACACCAACACTGAGGGACCTGTCACGGTGGCTACGAGCATGGCGACGATGGCGGCGGCACTACAACAGCTGACGGTAATGGTGGCCGATTTACAGGCACGCCGGGATGAGCAGCGAGAGGAGGCAGCAGGAACTGTCGGGTCCCAGTCAAATACAACGGCACCGGAGGGTACCCCACCGGATCCAGAAGACGACGATGACCAAGAGCGAGTACGGGACGAGGGACTGAGGCAACGAACGGTGGCGCATCATGATACACGAAGTAGTGCTGGTCGGAGACGACACCGAGAAGCGGGCAGCAGGAGATCGGCTACGTCGAGGACAAGTCACCACGCGCGCCATCCCGGGCAGCGACGAAGCCGAAGACCAAGAGCACGGCGACGGAGATCGCCATCCCCAAGTGACGATGGTAGTGACAGCAGCAGTAGTGGTGGGAGCAGCTCCAGCGAGTCGTCCTTCAGCAGTAGCAGCCCCCCCAGCAATGACGGAGAAGTTGATCATGGCGGGAGTAGCAGTGAAAGCGACGGTCGTGACGATGTACGGAGCCGACGATCGCGCAGTGGTGAGCGGCATTCTGCAAGGCTGTACAAGAACATCAAGGACCTGGGACTACCGAGTTTCACCCCGTCACCAGATATGTCGGTGTCAACGTGGATTGATCGAGTTGATTTGGCCTTGAAGGGTGCACGATTGTCGGGGCGAGATAACTGGTCCAGCAAGGAGCTGTATTTCATATTGGGTACGAAGTTGACAGGTGAGGCAGCCGACTGGTGGGTCAGCCTCAACCGCAGAAACAAAGTGCGCCATAAAACTTGGAAAGGGCTGAAGAAGGCGTTGTTGCGTCGGTATGGTGAGCGTTTGGATAAGTCGACAGCAGAATGGCGAGTGAACATGAGAAGAATGATGCCGGGTGAGACGTACGCAGACTTTGCTGCTGGATTGCGAAGTACGATAGGACGGAATAGAGTGAGCGAACGGGTGCTGTTGGCGCAGTTCTACCGCTGTCTGGAGAAGACGACACGCAAGCTGGTGAAACAGAAGCCGAAGCCGAAGACGCTAGAGCAGGCAGTGGACAAGGCCACCGAGATCGATGACCCGATGGAGAATGTCGCGCAGGGTATGATAAATATCGGGCAACCGTGGGCAACAGCACCGAGTCGACATGTGGTGCCGATGGAAGGAACTATGGGGCCGACGATGATCATACCGGGATTAAGTAGTGCTGTGCCAGCGAATTTGATGAGTGGAGGTGCCGAGACGTCGACTGATAGGGAGCAGGTAGCAATGTTTACCAACCCGCAGGGCATCTACAACAAGTACTCAGGCAGATGGGATCCGCCTCCTGGTCACAAGTGGAATGGCAAATATTGGTACGAGCCGAAGCAGGTGACGAGGAAGCGGTTGGCCGATAATAAGAAGAAGACGGAACAAAGAAGGCGTCGCAGAAGTCGAGGTCGAAGCGTGAAAAGGAGACAGCAGCTGCGTCGAGTGACAGCGAGACGGGGGACGGGTATCCGAAGAAGAAGCTAAAGGCAGCGGTAAAGCAGACGAAGGCGCAGGAGAGTCCAGTTGGTGGCCAACGCGTGACGCCACAGAACTCGCAGCAGATGATGAGGACGCAAGGTTGTTTCAAGTGTGGGCAGACGACGCATTGGGCGAACACCTGTCCAAATGGTTTCACGTGCTACGCTTGCGGACAGTCCGGTTATTTTGCGAAAGACTGCACAAACCCCGAGGCCAAAGCAAGGAACGACGAGTACATGAAAATGCGGACATCTCGTCAGACAGTGACGGCGGAAAACGAGTAACGGGCGTGGTTGTGGGGCTACGGAGTCCGTCGTCAGGCAGCAGACCCCGAAGGGATGACGAGGAACGAGGACGAGTTGATGAGGACGAAGCGGGCCGAGACGGGGGCACGCGGAGACGAGATGAGGGTAAACGAGGACGAGTTGGTGATGAACGAAGACGAGGTCGTGATGAACGAAGGCGAGGTGAGGACGAACGAAGACGAGTTGACGAGGACGGGACGAGTGGTAGTGTTGAGGACGGAGGACGAGGGTCGACGGTAGGCGAGCACTCTGAGGCATTGTCGAAGCTGTTAGAGGAGCACGTTAATGTGGACGATGTTGAGGAAGAGATGAACGCTGCCACAACTGAGAGAGATGAACGGCGCGCGGCGATTTACGTGGCGACGGTGCGACCAGCGATGGCAGGTGCACGGTACGCGAAGATCAAGGATGAAGCAGACGTCGGTGACGGTGTGCACGATGCCGGCAGCAATCTGCGTGCTAAAAGCAAGTCCGAGCTGGCGTCGAGACGAGTTGATGAGATGACAGCGGACGTAGTGAACGAAGTGCAGAACGGCAGGATGACGTCGACGACCGAGGCCAGCACCACAACGGAGACGACAGTGAAGGACAAGCTGATCGCAGCGACAGCACCAATGAGGAGTGACGATGATGTAGACGAAGTTGCTAAGATACGTGTGACGCGGAAGTTGCTGGGGAAGCAAGATAAGCGACAACGGGCGGCACGGGTTCGAGCTAAGCGACGACATGAAGAACAAAAGTGTAACGTCGAAGCGCGACACTTGGAAGATAACCAACGAGCTGAACGACAGCAGCAGGCGGACATGGCAATGAAGCAGCTGGCCACGAGACGAATGACGCAGCCGCTGGTGCCAACAACGAATGCGGATGGCGTGGTACGAGTAAGTTTGGTTCAGCGCCGACGAGACAAGTTGAACGAGCAACACGAAGGTCGAGATGAGGTCGAGTTTGTGGAGGCGAGTGATGGCCTTCCCACGGCGGTGATGGACGTTGGCGGTATACAACGCAGGATCAAGTTGGATAGCTGCGCGCGATACACCATTGCTGGCACAGAATGGATGCAGTACGGCGACAGATTGAAGCGGCAAGCACCAGTTGATTATGTCGAAGGCATTGGTGGATTTTTGTTGGACGTTGTGGGGGTTTGGCGCTTCACGATGCGCAGTGTGTTTGATGAGTTGATCGATGTCGATGCATGTGTAGTCGACGGTTGCACGGATGAGTTTTTGTTGGGCGTGGACTTTATGAAGGCGCGAGGTGCCCTCATGGACTTCAAGAAGAGTGAGCTGCGGTATCGAGACGAAGAGCGGTCGGTGGTGGTGCCGTTCAAGACGTACGATGGCGAAGGTGGGGTCAATGTGGCCACTGTGCGATTGACACGAGGTACGAGGCTGAGGGCGAGTGCTGTGACGCCGATACTAGTGGCGGTGAAGATGGTGAGCAAGGCGTCTTCTTACCGACACGATACGCGGGAGCAGTGATGTTAGCAGCGACGGTGACCACAGCAAAGAGAGGACAAGCGTGGATACCGGCCGTAAACGCTAATACGATAGCAGCCGAGTTGCCGACGAAGAAGGTGTTGGGGACATGGATACCGATCGACGCCGAGATGACAGTGCTGACGATGGGCGGTGCTTTGGAACGTGACAAGGTGGAAGCTTGGGAGAAGGAGCTAGGCGATACCGAGACGCCACTGGATGACGAAGACGAGGTGCGGATCGGAACGGAAGTGCCGGAGGAGCGAGTGTTGATATTAAAGCTGCTGAGGGCATATTGCAAGCTGACGAAGCACACGGGCGATTGTCCGCCAGCAACGGCATTGAGTGTCGAGCACCACATTGATACAGGTGACACGGCCCCGATCATGTTAAAGAGACGTCGGCAAGCACAGACGGAAGATGGAGTCGTTGAGTCGAACGTCCGCAAGATGCTGCAAGCCGGGGTAATTGAAGAAGGTAACGGTGCGTGGGGATTTCCAGTAGTACTTGTACGCAAGAAAGACGGTGAAGTGCGATTTTGTGTGGATTATCGGGCGCTGAATCGAGTCACGAAACGAGATGTGTACCCCCTGCCAAGAATTGATGAGACGCTGGAGGCGTTGCAAGGAGCTGAGCTGTTCACGACGCTGGATTTACGAGCAGGATATTGGCAAATTCTGGTGGCGAAAGCAGATCGCGATAAGACGGCTTTTTGACAAAGCAAGGGTTGTTCAGATTCATACGAATGCCTTTTGGACTGATGAATGCTCCGTCTACATTCCAACGGATGATGAACAATGTTTTACGAGGCTTGACGTGGTTGACAAGCTTAGTATATCTTGATGACATTGTGGTGTTTACACGAGGAGGTATTGAGCGACACGTAGTGGAGTTGGCGTGTGTGCTAGAGAGGTTGGAGGCCGCCGGGTTGACGCTGAAACTGAGAAAGTGTATGTTCGCAGCTAAGACTATGGAGTATCTTGGCCATGAGTTGAGTTGTGACGGTGTTCGGCCATTAGAAAGGCTGGTGACTGCTGTGCAGAAGTTTGCGCCACCGAGAGATGCGAAGGAGGCGAAGCGGTTTGTGCACTTGGCGGGTTACTACAGACGGTTTGTGGAAGGATTCGGGTCGTTGATGGCGCCGATCACCAAGTTGCTGAGAAAAGATGTCGAGTGGCAATGGGGTGAGGCTCAAGTAAGTGCGTTCAGGCGAATCAAGGAGATATTGACGACGAAGCCATTATTGATATATCCGAATTTCCGAGTACCATTTCGAGTTGTGACGGATGCGAGTCAAGTTGGGTTGGGTGCGTGCTTGATGCAAGACCATGGTGCCGGGTGGCAGCCAGTGGCCTACGCGAGTAAAGTAAATAGTGAAGCCGAGAGCAAGTATGGGATTACCGAGTTGGAGTGTTTGGCTGTTGTTTGGGGCATTAAGTTATTTAGGCCTTATCTGTACGGTCGGCGCTTTAGTATTGTGACGGATCATGCAGCCTTGAAGTGGTTAATGACGAGCGGAAATTTGACAGGCAAGTTGCACAGGTGGGCGTTAACACTTCAAGAGTACGAGTTTGAAGTTGAGTATCGTCCGGGCAGTACGAATGTAGTAGCAGACGCACTGTCGAGAGCTCCAGCGAAGACGTTAGCAGCACGAGGTAAACGAAGACGATGGCGGCGAGTGAGAGATGTGAACCGCGATCAGAGAACGACGACTAGAACGAACGAGACAGAAGACGACGGTGGAAGTGCGATACCGGGCCGTGTACGACGATCAGAAGACGAGGACGAGTTCATGGGTAGCAGGCAGCGGACGACTAACGAGCCGAATACGCCAGTTTCGAGCATGAGCTTGAGTAATGGTAAAGTTGAAGCAGTCGACGATGGAACTGCTGTGCCGAGTAGTGACAACACGAAGTCGCCAAATACGAAGTTGAACCGCAGTAAGAAAAGAACCGTCGCCGAGCCGAGCAACGAGTCAATGCAGATGCCGAGTACCGTGCAACAAGGCGTGAAGCGCAGGAAGACGACGCCGAGCCCGAGGTTGACGCGGTCGGAAGCTTTGAGACGGATGCCGGACGAATCACGAGAAGTACGACGCAAGGTGGCAGAGAAAGGAATGACTGGCGAAGATGCAGGACAAAGTCAACGTGGAGTGTTGCCGATGACGACGGTGTCTGGGGTGACGGGTACCAAGCGACCAGGACTGAGCACGAAGACGACACAGCGCGGGCATGAGTCGGAACGGAAGACGGGTGCCACGATTCGCGGACCAGTCGCTGAGCAGTTGGAAGACGATGGTATTCAGCGGCGGCGGGTTGTTGACGAAGCACGAGGTGATCGACGTGTGGTTGGTCAAGTTGACGAGCAAACAGAGGCTGACGACGAAGTGAGGCAGCGGACGCAGCGAGCAAACGGCGGTGACGACTCACGAATGCGAAGGCGGGACTTAGCAGACAGGCATGTGCGATGGCGGAGTGACGTAGTCGACAGGATGGTGGATGATCGACAGGCGAATAAGACGCAGCGCGAGGCATGTCAAGCTGAAGAAGGCGAGCCGAGTGCACGGGTATTACTCTGCAGCTGACGGACGACGATATACGAGAAGCACAGCGACGCAGTAGATTGGTGCAACGACTGCCGGAAGCTGGCAAGCATCGGGGCATGACGGTGATGAGGCAGTACGGGCTGACGCTGATTAAGACGGCACGAGGCAACAGAGTGATCTTGCCGCCGGCATTGTGGCCAGTCGTGTTTAAAGAGTGTCATGATTCAGTATGGGCAGGGCATTTACGAGCTCCACACACATACGCTAGGATCGCGCAGTTATATTGGTGGCCGCACTTGCAGAAGGAAGTTAAACAGTGGATACGAGGATGTCAAGAATGCGGCAGTAGAAAGGCGAAACCAAGAGAAATAATTCCGCCGCTACGTAGCATAAGAGGAGGAGACGTAGGTGATCGCTGGGCGTTGGATGTGGCCGGTCCATTCCCATTGAGTAAAGGTGGACGGCGCTACGTCATAGCAGCAGTTGAATACGTGACGAGATACGCAGTCGCGACGGCAGTGGAAGAGCACACGGCTGAGAGCGTGGCCAAATTCTTGATGACAGCAGTAGTTTTAAAGTTTGGGGTTTTCCGAGAATTATTGACCGACGGAGCGCCGGAACTGACAGGGAAATCGATTGAGCAATTGATATTGATGTTGCAGGCGGAACAGATAAATCCTGTGCCGTACAGACCTCAACTGATTGGATTAGTAGAAAGGTTTCATCGGACGTGGAAAGATTGTGTGTCCACTTACATGAATACCGATGAGCAGCATGATTGGGACGTATGGGTGAATTTCGCGGTGTATGCTTACAACTCAGGAAGACATTCGACTGTGGCACTTTCTCCAAACGAGCTGATGATGGGTCGTAAGTTGAGACCGCCGAACGAGTTGTTGCGTCGGACGAGTGTGGCTGAAGCAGGAGAGCTGACGGCGTACCACCGAAAATTGTTGAGGGCGATGAAGAGTAGTTACGAGTGTGCTGAGCGTGCCCGAGAACGAGAGCAGCGGCGGCAAGCGAAGTACTATAATCGGCGAGTGCGACAGAGGACGGTGTTTAAGATTGGCGACAGAGTGTGGATGTATCGGCCGCCAAAGGGACCAAAGATGACGAAGTTTGTGCATTCATGGATCGGGCCGATGAGGATTGTCGATTCAGCGGGATATGACAATTATTTGATTGAGCGGGAGGATCGGGCTGACAACGCTGAGAGATTTATAGCGCATGTGTCGTTTCTGATTACCTATTATTACCCGACGAGTATGTTGAAGAGGGCAGCGACTGACATTAACGAACAGTTGGAGTATGAAGATGAAAGACGGCATGAGTTCGATGACACGACGGCAGCGACGATTGCTAGAACAACGGTGGCGTCAGTCCAGTCGACCACGGCAAGAAGCAATGCAAAAAGACCGAGACGAGCAATGGGCGGAGCGAGTCATTGGGATAGACCGAACGAGCAGCTGGTGGAATTACGACGACGTCGAAGAAGAAACAAGGCCGGGCACTACGTGCTGGAATTCGAGTTGCAGCCCGTGGAGCCAGGACCAAACGCAGGCGATGAAGATAAGCGATGGGTCTCAATTAGCGAATACGAGAACCTTTACCGGGCCGGCAGAGTCGTGGAAGACTCTGATATAGAAGAAGTCGTGTAAGGAGTGCAAACAGCGGCAGAGTAGGCAGTCGGGAAGCGGCGAGTTGCAGCATGATACGGAGGCGGAGGACCGCACGATTGAGATCTTTAGTGCTGGAGGGTCGCAATGACCGAAAGGACGCAATCGACAGATGGCAGGTCGAGTGGCGAGCAGAAGACGAAGTTAGTTGAGGATTTGCGGGCTGGCGCGCAATCAAGTAGTGGCGGGCCGAGAAGCGGACGGAGAACTGACGAAGTCGCGCGCGAGTGGGCTGACGGAGGCAAGCAGCAAGCAGACGGAGGCGAGGTCGAGGCTGAAGTTCGAGTTGACGAAGCAGGTCGGAGTTCAAGAGCGGTGCGGAGGTCGCGAGTAGGTGCAAGCGGACGTACGTCGAGTACCAATCGAGGAGTGTACCAACGAAGACGGTGGACGTCGGGACTTCACACTTGTGGGCTCAGCACTTAGCACGAGGGCGAGGACAGGCGACGGCAGCGAGGACCGAGGTTTAGGCAGAGCTGAAGTTGATAATAAATAGGGCGAGAGTCCGGCTACTTCGCGGTGGCCAACGGGTGTTGTGTTGAGTTGAGAATAAACAAGCGGACTACTGGGCACAACCCGCACGAGGCATTGGAGCATACAAGACTCGTTGACGGGCTGGCGTGAACAACAGACCCGCTACAGAAGGAAGGGCGGCATGCATTTAAGCAACTTGCTACATAGTGGTGGCAAATGGAGGGCTCACAGTGAGCATTATGTATTGCTGGTACACATGCTGTGCATATACTATCCAGCCATATTAATCGAAACCCCACGCCTGCATTCCCATGATGAACCACTATTGACGTTTGACTCTGGAACAATAGTGCAACTTGTCCAAGACGGCCTTCGCGCAGCATTAAGCCACTAGTAGAATCGGCAACTCGTGCCTTTGACTTGTTCCGCCTTCCATCCAAGTCAGCACTCTACCGCGCCCTGAGCCAACGCGATACGATAATAGCATCAATGTCGATCCTTAACTACTATTAATATTAACAAAAACTCAATACCCTATCGCGTGGAACGGTCCCTGTATACAATTTGTAAAATCGCATTCTTTATCAGTCCCACCTTTCCTAGGAATTATGTAGTTCGATGGTTACAGTTGTGAATGGTTACATTTTGTTCTCCATACGTAATCTAGTCTGGGTATTTTGCAAAAAGCGGAGTTATCCCAAACTTTTTTGCATTTGCAACTCTTTGTTGCAAAACGCGGAGTTCCTGGAATCTTTGTTGCAAATCGCGGAGTTCCAACGGAGAGTCCTTCGCCGGCCTGCACAGTAAGGGAGTCAACAACACACATGCGCACATTGACTTCAGACGAGCAAATGTGTATTTTCAAACATCCAGCCTGCTATTCATGCCAACCTCTGGATCACGATTACCACGTAGGGCATCACTAACTGAATCCCGGAGCGAGTCTCAGCTCCATACAGAACAGATTAGCCACCAACGTTGAAACAGTCCTCGATACTTCGTAGAGAAGAGTATACGGGTGTGAAACAAAAGCACGAACAAATTCGCCAACTTCATTAAAATCACAATCAACATGACTGGCAGGGTTCTTGGTCTTCCACATCAGCAACAGCGACTCCAACTGCTGAACACCTTCAAACGAACCATAGAATACGAGATCGATACACAGTGTTGTACCTCCATGTATGCGGTTAATATGTTCGACAAGAACACGTCCACTAATACGTGGGTCACTTGCCACTAAAGATCGGATTAGCTCGTCCTCCCGTACTTGAGAAGCTGTTAACCACGATCGTCCTGTACACCTATTGTGAACTAAGTTGCAATGACTGATAAATAGCCGCTCCGTGCTTGCCCCTGTGATCTTCGCCTTGTAACTTCGAAGCGACAATCCCCTTCACTGGCACGCTGATACTTCAGCTTTGCTCACCCTCGATTTTCCGCAGCTAGCTTTACATCCATGTTATGTCTAACCGCAAACTGGCGCATGGCTTAGGTGTATGACGTCTGGTCTGGAAAGCACGCGGCCACGCTGATGCCGTCTGCCTCCACAACAGGGACAGGTAATGAAGACGTGGGCGACGACACTATCGACGCCATACTGTGTTGGTCGCACAAATCGATTCTGCCGATGTGCTCCAAGTGTTCCCTGCAACTCCGCGTTTTGCAACAAAGATTCCAGGAACTCCGCGTTTTGCAACAAAGAGTTGCAAATGCAAAAAAAGTTTGGGATAACTCCGCTTTTTGCAAAATACCCAATCTAGTCTACTTACTGTCATTAAAGCCCGGCCTATTAACAACAAGCATAAGTTCAATTCTTGCACAAAGACGGTCATACCTGAAAAAGTAGTAGAAACTTCGCTCTGTGATCACACGCTGGAACGGAACCGCTTACGCGCCGTACGTTGTCTTAACACACGTGCTGTATCGGCCCGCCGTCGCAATTCTTTTAGCTCTTTTTGACGGGTCGGTTGTCAAATTTGCATTGGTGATCATATCCTTCGGAGTTTTTCCATCCAAAACCAAATTCAACAGCGTTCTTCCCGAATTTGTTGGCTGTGGAACGACCTGCAACTTTCTCAACACCGCCGAAGAGTTTAGCGAATGTCCAATACACAGCATTCCTCTCCTCTCCAACATCATCAGCTAAGTGTTTGTCCGGAATGTCATCAGATTCGCTTCCATCGTTCTCGTCCACCCGTAAATTTCGCTTCCCAACAGACTCCAACTTCGAAGGTCCGTTTAGGTTAAACTGATCGGCCAGCACAATGGAGGGAGGCGTGACAAGCGTAGCAAACAACGCAAGTACGACGAAAAGTTGAAGAGCATCGCGGATATAGAGAATGTAGGCCTCTTGAGTTGACGTGGCAAAATGAAAAGTGATGGAGTTTTGAGAAAACAGCCGGTCAGTAGTCGTTCGAGGGCCGCCTCGATTACGCTTTATAATATAAAGCGAAGTCATACCATGCTGTGCTTCAATATTTCTCTGTGCAAATGGACGGGTATAATAATCGCCATAGATTCGCTGGAAGTCTCGGACCGAGGCTCTCGCGTTTTCAACAAGATAAGTTTCACGTGATACAGAACATTAGCTTAGATGCTTATTCCACGAATGACATTGTGAATCTCAATATATATATTTAGAGACTGACGTCACTCTGTTGTACCAAGGATTTGTATATGGTACTGTATACTTTAAATTTATCTTCATCGATTGGAAAAATGCAGATTACACGTATGAAAAAAGGTCCAAGTTGGTTGTAATCATACCTAACTGTGCTACCGCATCTATGTATGTGTCGTAGTTACATACTGGTGGCGGTTGTGTCCACTGTTTGTTAAAGTTTGGGATTTGCGGAAGAGTTAGGAGAGCGGAAGGTAGTGCGAAGACATGTGGATAAGAAGAAAGAAAGTTTAGCTGTAGAAGGAGCCAAAAAGAAGTTTGTGTACTGGATCTGATGCTTGTGTGTGGAGCTTGCACAGCAAGAGATAAAACAAAGAGTGAGGACTTGAGTCCTGGTGCGCTCTAGGCCCACCAACCGCATCACTTAAGTACGAAGTCCCATACTGTAGGTATAATACTTCCATATATAACAGTGCACACATCGGAGATTCATACTTCAACTCCCTCCCATATCGAGGAATGTACGTTGTATTGCGGCGATCATGGCTTGCCTAAGTTTGGCTTAAGTTACGGCTTAGCGTGGCTGCTAGAGACTGGACTGTTTTTCATCAGATTGGATGTTCTTTAGCCTTTGCGCAACTTTGCCTTGTTGGCACTGACATTTGTGTCGGGTGTTCATCGCATTGGCTAGTCAAGAAAACCTTCGGAGTGAAAGGGACAACTGTTCACCATGTTTGTACTTTGATCACTTTACTTTGTGGATATCACTTTACGACTCCTGGTAATGCTTCCTTCGTTGAGCAGCTCTTCTTCTCGTGCGTTAATCCAACCAATGACACTGGAAATCAACGTCACCTGAACTTTTAGAATCTGGGAAATAGGATGAAAAAATGCTCTTGGACGAGTTCGTTTCCCACTATGAGCATCACAACAAGTCTGTCGTCAAGGTAGTAGCGACTGCCTACGGTGGAGAGTCATTACAGGGAGTGGAGGTGCCTTTCAACGGCATGTGGTCTATTTGATCCTGTGGTTTTGAGCCACGTCATTGGCGGTCTCTCAATGGTAGAGATCGCTTGACCGATTTTTAGCGTGTGGCTGGGCATCTTTTTCGTATTGCTGTTTGTGAACGCCATTCTATCGGTGCAGATGAACTACACGCTGGAGATGACTGCTTTTCGTCTCGCGGTAGCACTTAAAACTCTGCTGTTCCAGATGGCCATACGTCGTTATCTCCAAACGAAAAATGGCTTCTATGTAGAGAAATTTTCCATAGCTAGCTTGGTGGAGCAAGGTATATACCTATCACCTGTATTGGTACCAGTAGATACGATATCGAATTCTGTTGATATACCCCTGGTAAACGGCTAATAGCACGAGAAGGATGCTGCGTTACAGTATGTACTGAAAGATATATTGAGTTGTGTGTTACGCTGGTAAAGCGCAATTACTTTACGATTTTTTGCTTCCAGCGTGACACCATAGACCTTCTTGACTTGTGAAACATGTATTTTATTATTTCGCAAGAAGCGGGTAATTCGCCTTGACAAACGTCTCGTACAGACTAGCGAACCTCTTGAACCCAGAAGGAGTTCCCCATCGACCAGATCCCATCATCCTTACTTGAAACGTTTCCTTGACGTCCGTGACAGTTTTTCCCTTTTTCGCTAACTTCTGAAACGCTGGGTCGAGCACTTTCTTCTCCCACTTGAGGTAGGCATCTCTGATCTTCTTAAGCGAATCCATTAGCTTCTGGCTGGACCCTCGCTCTTCGCTATCATCCGAAAGCACCACCTTGTTGCTTTCACTTCTTAGGAATCGCTTGTCATTAAAGGCGTTACTTCCACGAGATACCAAATTGGTGGACAACACCTGCTGAAGCGGTTTATGCGAGGTGAATGAAGCAGCTTCACAATTCGAGAGTATAGCGACCAAAGTTGCAAGCAAGAACCACAACTTCAATCGCATAGTATGTTATCTGACGCTTGTTAGATGCTTCTCTCCTCACCGGCGTATTTTAAACTGAAAGACATGGCAGTCAGGTGTAGCTGCTGTTCCAGTATACACCGTACAGAGATCCTTTGTCAGAAAGACAGCAGCAGAGCAAAGCTTGATGAAGATAATTGTAATGGGATAGGGCGAGCACAACGCAACGTTTTTGTTCAAATAATAAAAGCAGTGTAATTTCTAAAAAATAAATTGATGATGATTTGAGTCTCTACTTTACGCCAACATCACATTATTTTTTTGGAGATACGCCTTACAAAAGGCTACGGGAAAAATGGAGGCGAACTCGAGAGTTAGTGAAAAGTCTGTCACTCAAAATGTAGAGCACGAACTTTATCCCGACTGCTACCATTTGGATAATGTATCCAAGAGCTCATCACCTTTCAGTCAATCCTTTTATTCGGATGTGCGTTAGTTTCAAGCATATCAGCATTGTGCAGCTTTGCAAATGATTCGTAACAGCCTTTAATTTGTCTAAAATATGGCGAACTTAATCCAACCTCCTTGAAACAGTATTGCTCATAACGCTTCTAGCCATGATTTGGTAAATTGCAATGCCGCCAACAGCACTTCATCCACACGTTAGTGATCGATACTCATATCTCTTCGATATGATACAATTCGGACAGTTCCTCAAATAAAGAGGTTTGTAAAATATTGAAGCAAAAGGCGAGTCACCATTCTACTTTCTTGAATTCATGACATCATCGCTGTCGTATCCATATGAAGTATAGTTTGCTTTCGGATCGTTGTCGTTGTTATATGACAGGAAATACAACAATATAGTAGTAGATGCTATTTCTAAACTTCAGAATAGCCAGAGCGACCAATTTTGCACAGCTGACATTCTTGCTGATCCCAACGTGGACACACGTGCAACCACGCAGGTGTGGGTCCCAACCTAGGAATTCAAGGAAAAATTAGCTATTATAATAAATAATGGAATACCAACAGTCTGCTGGTGTCCCAGAAACGCTGCACGTTGGACAGTCAGAGAGGAATTTCCATACCATATGGTAATCCAAAAGAAAAGTCCTGGATTTGCCCCGACTCAGTACCATAATTTCCAAGATACAGTACAAATCAACTAAGTCCGTTTTGAAACAGGACTCAATCGAAAAACGAACTTAGGACTAAATTTTGAGACTTTATTTTGAGACTTTTTCCAGAAAACTCACCTATTTATATGATTATATTTTCAGACTATCTCCGACAGCTTATTTATTTACCGAGACTTCATGTATTCCATTAAAACACTAACTGCTTCAAGTAGTAGTGCAATGCTAATAACACTTGTACTAATTATAGAGATTGTCTTTACTAAAGTTGTCATTTGCAGGACGTTGTAATAGTTAGGTTTTTCATAGCATTTCCACACAAATACGAATCTATTTTAAATTTGAATAGGACTCCGAGCTTGCTACTGATCTGCTCAAGTTGTCATTTTCCAAATGTCCAAGAGCAGATCACGCCAGCCTACAAACTACGGGAATGCTCGTTTTCAAGTCGGCCCTCCTGATCTCCTTGCTGCTCGCGAGCTTGGAATCTTTCGCGAAGATGTCCATATTGATTGCAGTGATTCTTCAAGTTTATCGTATGGCGTCGCCTATACGCTCAGAAAAACCATTGCAAGCTCCGAATTTTCGTCTCAAAAGACCACTCATAGCAAGTGTAAAGACTTCGCAATCAAGTGCGGTTTCTAAATTTTTGCGAAGCAAACGAGTGTGAAAGGAAACAATTCGGGTAATGCGAAATTTGCTTGCAAAATCCCAACGGGATGCAATTCTTCGATCATGAATCAGCTCCAGAGCAATTATCGTGCCCGTTTTTTATCAACGTTCATGGGAAATCGGGGATACGGAAGATAACTCAAGCAAATATTGCACAATCATTTGAACTTCATTGGGACATCTACCGGTCCGTGTGTTGAAGGTTCGCTTCCTCTCCCTGCTAAGGCTAAACGGAACACCACCCAGACCACCAGTAAATTGACGGCAATGATCGAGGGTGAAATACTAACTGTTCATAATGGCTTTACGACTACGATGACAGGTACAGCTATCAAGAAATTTCTGAAGTCGATGGAGCGGATGCCAGCGCGAGTGTTTTACCAAGAATAAAGCAAGCAATTGACGAAAAGCTTCACAGAGATTAGCTGAAACTTATCAAAAACGTGAGGCTTACTTCACAAGAACCCCGGGTCAGTGTGGATGTTTAAAAATCTCCTAGTGGCAACGTTTTCGGAAGAGCGCGTTTTATTCCAAACGTGGGAATTGACAAGGCGCGTTTCTGTAAACCATTTATTATTTTTGACGGGGTACATCTAAAAGAAGAAATGAACAAACAGGGAGTATACGTGGTTGCTACGGTTACAGACTACAACAACCATATTATCCCATTTGACCTCGCTTTGGTTTCGAAAGAAAATTACGACAACTGGGAGTGGTTTTTGAGGATTGTAAAAGAAGCTACTGGATTCGACAAAATCACAATATTGTCAGACCGCCAAAAAGAATTACTTCCCGCAATAGCTTACGTTTTGCCTCGTGCTGGTCATCGTTTCTGTTTGCGGCACATTATGGACAATATCGGTACCAAATGCGGCAAATTGCCTGAAGAAGATCCCATTTGGGTGTGTAGGATGGCTCGAAGTGACTGTGAACGCGATTACAATTTTTTTGGGAGCGAACTTGCGGTTAATCACCCGACTGCATCTGCATATCTTAATGAATTGGAACGCTGTCACTGGTTGAAGTATGCATTCAACGAAAAATTTTAGTCGCCTACTTTCGATGAAATTACGCCTAATTTGTCGGAACGGGCAAACAACTGGATGGGACCGAGCTCCGTTCTGCCGAGCCATTGGACGGCTTCAATCGCTACTTTATGAAATTGAGCAAACTAATGTCTGAGAAGCGTCAATTGGCTGGGAACCGAACTAAAAAGAGCGGAGAAGATGGTTTGGTCCCGAAACTACTTAAAACTCGCAATTTTCGTATAATTACAGCTGGAATGTGTTTTTTACTCCACTAATGGAGGGAGCTTATAGCGTGTAGCATCTCGGACCGATTACAATTCCAGGATGTATTCATCTTCACCGAATTGTGGTTCTTCCTGATCGAACATGCACGTGTTTCAACTGGCAAGACGAAATCTTTCCCTGCGCCCACGCAATCTGTGCAGCTATTCACGAAGGACTGTGAAATGAGCAGCTATATGACCAGGCGCCTTTCAAATGGTCATTTCCGCGATACTTACGGTGTGAAGTTTCTACCGTGGTCTATTACAGCTACTTTGCATCAGGATATCTGTGTACTGCCTTCTTATCGAGAAACACCCCCTGAGAGATTGGAAAACGGGGGCTTAAACAAGGTCCTAAGCCGAAACACAACAGGAAAGAGTCCAAGAAAGCTATAGGCAGGAAATAGAATTTACAATTACATATTCTATAATGCTTTTGTAGATTTTTCACCACTAAAAATAAAAAAATGATAATACAAAACACTACCCATCAGTCAATAAAAATATCGCGGTAGTAAACATATTTGGACTAATTGAAGTATTACATCACATTTTGACATTAAAACGAAAGTTTGTCTCCCAAATAGTCAAAAGGTTTTACCCCCGCAATTCCCCACGCGACGACCAGCGCCCGTACGACTGCTTTAAGAGTTGTCTATTATGAGATCAAATGGTAAGTCTTCACCCCTAACAAACTTGGGTTGTTCATATTTCCCAGATTTACCACCCACCCACTATACCATAGCGGAGGTACCTTCGACCTAATTACAATTGGTACCGGTTCTATATAAGCGTTTGTGTTGGTACTGTGTTCGGTACCCACCGTAAACAATATTAATATTATGTCATTTTATTTACAGTTCCTTGTACTATAAATTGAAATATAGTCTCCACTAATGAGTCAGGACGTCGTTACGTTCGATAAAGCGCACTTAGTAAGTATTGTGCCAGTTGGCAACAATTTCTACTGTCTGAGGACTAATCCAGTATTTATCTACTGGATTATGGAAATTCTTCACCTAACGGAAATCAGCGTCTTTTTTACTCGTGATTGTGATGGCTCATCATGACACGGGCATTTGGTATTGTCATCAGTTTAATTGCGGTGGCTACTTTAGCAACAACACCCTCGCGGCGAAATGAAGCGAAATCGAAATGGAGACTGAGGAAGCGCGTTTGCTACCCTCCAAACAATATTAAGTAGTCGGCCAGTCAATACAAAAAGGAAATACGAATGTTATCAAACAAGTATGTAAAGCGGTCCATCGAGAAGGACTTTCGTGATGGATACACTGTCACAAAAGGGAAGCTTCACCATTTTCTATCCGAACCAGTAATTGGTCGTGAATCCAAAACGAAAAAGGGTAACATTGCTTGCGGGTCAATGGTTTGTGGTTATGTAAATGCAATTGTAGATCTCTATAATCAACAAGTCGCTTTACGAGTAAATTTGAACGGGTATCCTCGTTCTGCTCAAGTTAAGCAAATCATTAAAATATGCAAGCACAAGCGACTGAGACGAAGAAGAGAAACTACCAAGATCGATGAGTAGGATCACTTCTTAGTGGTTATCATTCATAAGCAGGATTTAAGCTGATTTGTGACAAAAAAATCTACTTGATGACCTTCGAGGGTGATAGGCGTTTTTGGTATCACACTATGGTTTACTACAAGTTTAGAATATTGGCGACCTTGAACAGATATACATGTTTTCTCAACAATTGAACTGAGAATGGTCCCAGCCCTATAACGCACTGGTTGTATTGATTCAATGTGGAAAAATGAACACTTGTGGTAAACTCCAGCATGTCGGATTTGCGCGGAGCAAAACAAATATTTGCCATATTGGATCAATTGCATTTTATTTATTTAAGCGCTTTCGTTTTGGCTTAGATCCATTCCCATCGTTTTGCCAATCTCGAGATCGGTTTAAACATAAAACTTTTGCGCGGATGGGATCGCTAAACTCCAATACAGTACAACACACACAAAGTTATGAGAATGTATTTGATCATCTCGGATTAACCTTTAACAAAACTACGCATCGATCGCCAACAGGGGCGAAAGCTGTGACGTGGGTGTGTCACAAACCCGAATGCACGGGAGGTGAGGTTTAGATACCGTTGAGGCCGTGCTCAACGCCCCTTGCTCGTGAAACAATTCGAACTCTATCAGGACATGTGGTGAAGAGGATGTGAAAGATCCGGCGATGGAATATCTTGGAATGATCCGACTTGATGTGATTGGATCTGACGGGATGCGATTGGGCTTGATGACACACTGATGTGGATGGATCTGGTCACAGATCCAGATTAAAGGAGATAGGCGGTATTGTGGGCGAACGTGGTGGCTGGATCGGCATACGATTTGCACAGACACCCAGATACGAACGGTTGATACGACTATATGTGGATGTGGATGGTGTGTGACCTGCGTAACGATAAGATGGACAAGGCAATGTGCATATACATATTATGGAAGCCGGTGATCTGAGTCTAAATACATGGGGCTAGGTCACAGTCTGTGTCTGTGGAAACCGAAGAACTGTTCGCATATTAGAATCCACTCAAATGACTCAAATCAAGGTCTATGGTCCCGGATCCGCAGGCAGATTCGAGTAATCCGAAGTCCAGGGTATTATGCCAAGATCGGCTGATGATCGGAGAATCCATAGTATGGAATGGGCTTTTGTGCATTACGGTTGTGCTTATCACATGGTACAATGGCTGGATCAAGTTTGGAAGTACCAGATTAAGGCGAATTGGTGGATCCACGACTGAATCAGTGTGATCTGACCAATTAGAGCATGATCCGACGTGGGGAATGCGTGATCTAGACATCACGGGGCTGGATTACAGTATTGGTGAGAGGAGAAGTCCAGATCACGACAGTGCGACTAGTGATACAGTGTTTATGGTCCAGATCAGGAGTGATCCGCAAGGATGTTGACTGCTATGATGGTGAGGAACAAGAAGGAACACGAATCAGGATAGCGTAATCAGTCGATGTGTCGTTAAGGATAGGATACAGGATGGGATAGGTCTTAACATTAAATCGGAACCGAATTTGTATTGTACGACACAAGTGCTTCGGTACGCGCCTGGAATCGGGAACTACATTGGCCCTGCGGTATTACTAGCGATTTAGGTGTATAGATCTAGGGTGGTTGATAATATCTAGATAATATATTGGCTAGATCCAACCTCCTAGTATCTTACCCTAAGTGCAGATCCAAGATCCCGGTATTAATTGCTTAGCCGGTAGATCTTCGGTTTCTCAACGATCAAGATCGCGCTATAGAAGCGCCAAGCAATCAACCTCAAGAAAAGGAAGAACGACACTAAAGGAATTACTACAAGGCCAGATCAAGATCTAGACCGCCGGATCCAAGCTTAATCTAATCGCTTGGACCCCGGATCTACTACTGGCGAGTTGGTGTGAAGACTTCCACGCTATTTTACAACCTCAACTTGACGCCTAGACGTTCAACCAACGCAGATCGAGCAACTTAGCAGTCACCAAGAGAAGAAGATCCAGCCTAACCGACGGGTACACAAGGTGAGCAAGTTCAGCAGATCACGGATCATCGGAGGACCCCTTCGTTAGTCGGTGTCCGGGTATTGATGGGAAGTCGAATCTAGCAACCTCGCAGATTTTGCTGATCCCGCTACACCACAGATTCCGGCACACTCTTAACTCTACTACTTATAACGAGCTATTGTTGAACCCCGCATAGACTTACAAGCGCTCATATTCCCTAAATTTGATGCGCACAAAAAGCAAATTTTACGCGGAGAATGGGAAAGAAGTTGGCAGCTCGAGAAATTATTGAATTCATGGCATAATTACGTATCGGTCTGCTCAAAGTTCCAGCTCCATTATTCGACCAGTTACCTTCACGTAATCGTCAGCACCACATCTTTGGTGATCTCTTTATCCAGTATCGCGCACAAGCCTGGAAAGATTCAATTCACTCAGCATCGTGTTGAAATGCAGCTGCAAGTTGCAATGCCACTGCACGCGCAACAAATAAGCGCTCAACACGCTGCAGTAATAGATGAATTAGAAGTACGACATCAGGCTATATCAGTTTTGTGCGAACGTCACAAGAACAACTTACCTCCTTTTTCCAAGGAGATGTGTGACGATGTGCCTCTGAATTTTCTAGGCACACCCGCAGCTGCCCAGCCGGGACAACCCGTGCATACTGATTCGGACAAGACATGATGATTTTCGAGATGGGTATTGAGTGGGACTCTTGGGCGAATTGATGGTTTGGACTTTGGGGATGCAGATGTTAGGTTACGGAGAGGCTCACAGGTTGGAAGCGTACGCCCTGAATGGGTACCACATTCAGGATGCAATTACGACGCTCAGTCCGACCGCCGACTCCTTGACGGTAGGTATCCACAAGAAGGAAGCAAGTGCCCTCGGAGAACGTATCCCGAGGAGCAGCCTACCCGAACATCACCCAAAACACCCTGAAACTCCAAGGCTTCCACAATTACGACCCTACCTACACGTGTAAACCCCAAGACAGTCTCCCTCATCCTGAAAGTTCGATCGCCTACCGGATATGAAGACTCCATCCGAAGTTATGAAGTGTACCCCGAATGTACATCCCGAATGACAATACATCCTGAATGGCCAAGCGACTGTCGAAGAACAAGACCGAAGATCAAGTTGCCGAAGATAAGTTCAGTCCGGAAGTCAGTTTACTGACATTCAAGCAGAGTCAAGACAGTGCGACCCAAGAGTATCGCAATCAGATGATTACACCGTGCAAGAACAAGACCAGTGCAGCCGATCTCTGAAGAGCCGAGGCATCACTGATGAGTGTATGCAGATCCAAGTTCGATGTGACATTTCAAGTATAATCAGACCAAGTCTACCCGAGTGTGATGTGACCTCACGAAGTAAAGGAAGACCGCCAAAGAAGTACCAAGACTACCAAGATTGAAGAAGAATTTAGAATGCCAAAGAGGTAGAAGATAATTTTAAACAGAGTTTGATTTGTGTCGTGAAGCACAAGTGTCTTCGAGTTCGCTTCATATTGGGAAGTCTAAGTATCTTCGTCGCACAGGCAACCTAGGAAGGTCGCCGTACTTTTTAACACATCTCGTCAATGAAGGACTACCTGGAGGACCGCTCACATTAGGAGGCCCCAGAGCGAGGACAACCAAGGCCGCGCTAACTACGCGAAAACTCTCAACACGTTCAAGTCGAATTAACTTGGGGACCAGTGGGCTTGAACACTCGGAGTGATCCAGTTATTTTATTTGCTAAGTTGCTAGTGGACACTCCGAGTGCCCCTTGCATTTCATTCATTTTCCCTGCGATCTTAGTAGGTTTGGTAGTGATCACCCCTAGGATTTGACTGTTGATTACTGTGTGTTTAGGAAAGACATTCTATTGTTTCCCTCGAGCATTTCGAGGGTGGTGCGCGTAGGGCATCCCGAAATTTACCTGTATTCGGGCGTGCTAACTAACTGACAGGCTGCATATTGTATATTCAAACTCTGTATTATTTTAGGTTATCTTTTGGGAAGAAGGTCTTTACTCGTGATCTCTCAACCCACACTCAGGGCCCCCATGATACGTACAACCTGGAAGTTCTTACATTTTCTGTGTGTCTACCTTAGGAATACAAATACCCGGTGAAACCCGGTCCGCCGAATTAATCGACACCTATAGGGATTGCACAAGGTCACACGCCAACCTGGATCGAGTCTAGTACTTGATCCAGGACCTGTACTACCCGAAAAGTCGGTTCTTCTCAAAGGGCCACCCCCAACTTTTCGGGCGCGCTATACTTTGGGCGGTAAAGTGTTCACCCACTTCGCCACAGATGTGTTCTTCCCCTTTTCCCGGTTTCTGATGATAATGAGAGGCGTAACGATCGGGTCCCAGTGGTTACGGAGAGCGACAACACCGGTTTAATATTGAACCACGATCAACTGCAGAATACCCATCCATCAGCAAATGCCGCAGGTGTGCCACAATATTCGATGAGCCGCGGTATCTCGTCGGTACAACAACTATGGAGGGATTGGTGTGGCGAAGTGGTTCTGCGAAATCGCAAGATCGCAGGAGTCCTCTTGCACACTGCGCCCGAACTGCCGACTAACGGAGGGGGTACTCCGATCTTCCGTGAAGTTACTTGATCTCACCTTGTGTACCCGTCGGTGGGACTAGATCGCTCCTCGGGTGATCTCGATTAGATGCGCTGTTGTCGATCTTGCTGTCTGACAGGACAGCGGGAAGGGTGGCAGCAGCGGGGATACTTCTACTCGCTGCGCCGTGTAGTTATTAAGCTTTGATCTTGGTTGTACTTGGTCGATCTTGTTCTGACCAGCGTCGATCTTAGCTCGGGGGGGGGGTCTTGTGGTCGGTGTGTGACCTTAATCCAATGGTTCCAATACGTGCTTGCCGCTTCCTATAGCGGGGTCTTGAGATTTGAGGGTTGACGAACGTCCAGCCAAGCAATCTGGGCGTAGGGGTTCCACTTAGTGTCGATCTTGATCCTGCGTGACGTCGGGAGGGCCAATCTTGTATATCCCTACCCGGAATGGCGAAGAAGGAGGAAGACTTGTGTAGTAGAAGGTAAAAACAACTCTGAATTAATGGTTAATGTCCTATGCTTCCCATCTGTGGCTATCCATAATGCACTGGCTCCATAATACCTATAGTAAAGCTAAGATCGATATTCACCTGTCAGGATCGATATCGCGTGGGTACAATCGTCTTGGAAGGGGATGATGGCGAACGCATTCACTTAGTCATTATAGTGAGTGTCACTATATCGAGGATCACCGTAGAGAGGGATTGCTCTTGATCTTGATTGACGGGACAAGATCGAGATCGGAAAACTTCTTATCTGCTTCACCACAACCGTCCCCTGCGCGAGTGGTGGCAGCACAACTGATTCCACTCGCCGCATCGCATCCCCTCCCTGCCCATCGTCTTCCATGGTCCAAGATCAAGACTCTAATCTTCCGTCCACTCCAAGATCGACTATGCCGCCAGGCCAATTGGGCCTGCTCGCGGTGGCCGCCGCTGCCGTCGATCTTGACTCTTCTTCCAACTCACCTCCTCACCCTCATTCTTCGTGTCCGGAGTGTCATCGGTTGTCTTCCGCGCCGACCGCCCATGTTCATCGATCTCACGTGGATTTACAAGTCGTCCAAGCGTCGCTCCGAGATGTCCAAGCTTCTGTGGATTCTCTTCGTCACATGGGCGATCTACATCGCAAATTGAGTCACCTCCGCTCTCAGGCCATGCCGTTCGCTAAATTTTGTCAAGATCGGTATGACGCGTTGATCGAGGCATTGGAGGATTCCAACGCAGAGCTGGTGGAGAGCAAATCTACGGTTGAAGAGCTTGAAGAGAAGCTAGACAGAGTCTCCAAGCTTCGGGAAGCCTACGACGAGCTGCAGGCCACCTCTAAGAGTACGATCTTGTGTCTGGAAGACGAGATTGATACTTTAAAGCGCCAGGTCCAGAACCTTCAAGCCCAACTGGCTGCTCTAACCAGTCATCCTGATCTTGGTTCCCCACCTCCCACTGCGCTCGCCCGGCTCCTATTTAATCAAGATCAGGAACTGATCGCTGCCCGTCAGCGTGATCAGACGCAAGATCAATCACTGCTGGAAGTCCGTCAGCGTCTAAAAGATCGAGATCAAGATTTATCCAAAGCTCAGCAGCGGTGTCAAGCGTCGGAGCGGTCGGAGGCTTCACTAGAAGCGGCTGCTCTCCAGCTCCAGCGTCAGATCAGCGCACAAGATCGACGTATCGCTCGGCTCCAAGAGGAGCGGGATCAATTCCGCGCGGGCTGTCATGAAGCTCAATCCGAGCGAGACCAAGCGGTGGCGAAGGTTGCGTCTTCGTCTGAGCGTCTGGATAAGGCTCGGGCTGAACTTCGCGCTCGTGGGAATCATGTTGACTCTATGAGGGCCAACATCTCCCGTTTAGAGCAACAGGTCGCTGATCTTCAGACTGCTCGTACCCAAGTGGATCACCAATTCGCGAGCCAGAAGCGGGAGCTTGCTGCTCTACGGGTAGAGCATGCTGCTCTCTCAGCTCATTACACGGACGCTTATAGTCGATTTTGGGCTGTGGCGCGCTCCCTCAACCAAGATGTCGCTCTTCCGGCCCCAGCAAGTCTGACGCGTCCTCGATCCGGGTCGGAATCGTCCCAGCCTCGATCTCGCAAGACTCGTCGGCTCGATCTCTCATCCTCCAACTCCCCTGACGACCTTCCTGGCTCCGAGGGTCCGGATCCAGACGTCCCTGAACCTGAACTCCCTGATCTTCCTCAGGAGTCTGAGATCGAGCAAGAAAGCGGCTCTCCTGAGCAGGAAGGCGGCTCTCCTGATCTTCCCCAAGAGTCCGAAATCGAGCAAGAAGATGGCTTTCCTGAGCAGGATGATGCGGACGATCCTGAGGTATTAGCAGCTTTGGCTAAATCTCGTTCGGACATTCGTCGATCCAAGTCGTCTGGAGGAGATCAGGGTGCTTCGGGGACTGCCGGTCATCCTATCGACTTGGGTGGCGAGGGAAGTGATATTCCTTCCGACGACCCATCTGAGCAGTCTCCGGAGGTCGATCCACCCATGGGTAGCCCCAATTCCGCTCCGGATGACAGTGATCTTGAGTCTAGTGCGGGTAAGTCACTTCCGGATATTCGACGGTCTTCCGAAGCCACCACCTTGACTCCGCCACACCCCAAAGTTCCAAGATCAGAATGGATTCCCAGCTTGATCACCAGACGTCTATTTCGCTCAGCGGACGTCTTCCCTTGGGATGTCGACCGCGTGAGTCACTTGAGCATCTCCACCTTGAACACCAAGGTGTTGAGTCACCTTTTGCTCGGTGTTTCCGAATGGCTATTTCCTGACGTGGCTCCTTCTGCAACACCTTCTCGGATCGAGATCGAAGATTTTGTCACGGGCTCTGCTGTGGATGCTCTTATGTCTCTCAATCCTCCACCATGGGCATCTCTGGAATCCACCGAGGGACCCCTCTCTTTCATGGTCGATTTCATGCCTCCTGGGTTTTGTGAGAAGTACTTGGAATATGAGGAGAAGCATCTCCAGGCGCTCTGGGAGTCTAGTCACTTCCTGCCGATCTCAGACGACATGTGTGTTGCGGACGCAGCTTTATCAGCCTACCATGAAGGTCGTCGTCAGCGTCGATCTCGGGCTGGAGCCGCCTGGAAGCGGTTCTTGTTTCGACATCTCATCCCGGCTCTGCGTCAACAGTATTGCGATCTGGATATCTTGCTAGATCCTTTCTTCCTGCATTTCCCCAAGCCGCGTCACCCCAAGATCTGGTATCCGGATGTGTCTGCTGCGTCGTTGGAGGATGCGTTGTCCGCCGTTGATCTTGCGGAACCCTGGCGTCTACAATATCGCCAATCTTCTACGGATCACCCAGCGACGCGTATTCCTCGTCTTCAGGACAAGTTCGTCAACTTGCCACCTTCCTCTCAGCCAGCCTCCAACATAGCAGTGCTTTAATCTCTTAATTAATCCATTTCTTCTTCGCGATTTCCTTCTTTTATGCGTCGTTCTTAAGATATTAACGCCTTCGATCTTAGTGACTCATGGTCATCTAGTCGGTTTCACATGTATCATATTCACCACCATCCACCTGATCTACCGCCGACCGATAGATCCTCCACCTGTTCCTTCGTGATGTGACCAACTCACTTCACGATCTCGCCTCCTTATGGCTCCTCATGTGATTGCATGACCTCGAATCGATTTCGATTCGTTCGATCTCGCAAATAGTCATACAGTAGAGCTCCACAATTAAGATCGGCTTCATCTACCCATGTCGGTTCGTCATATCCTTTCCAGCGCACCAAGAATTCGCGCAACGTACGTCCATATCGCGTGCGCTTCCCCGATCTCATGTCTACGATCTTCTCAACTTCATATTCGTCGGTATCTAGATCTCGTACCCAGCTGTCTTCAGGTAACAAGGCTTCATCAAAATCGAATCGATCTTGATCTTGTATTGTCAACCGCGT
Organism: Phytophthora palmivora; assembly: GCA_008079305.1. Classification (NCBI taxonomy): domain Eukaryota; phylum Oomycota; class Peronosporomycetes; order Peronosporales; family Peronosporaceae; genus Phytophthora; species Phytophthora palmivora. The sequence goes on along the minus strand of VOQZ01001670.1, from coordinate 22,318 downwards.
CTTGGGACGGTCTGGGAATTGTCGTACAGGCTTGATTTTAGAGACATGTACCACCGGGAAAAGTCGGTATTCGGTACCGGCAATCTCAAGACGTACTGCATGTTCTCCAACCAGTTCCAACACACGAAAGGGACCGTGCCACATATGTGCCAGCTTACGCGCATATCCTTCCTTGACTCGATCTAGATACAGCCACACTTGAGTTCCAACTTCGATCTCATGTGGTCGGACCGTTTCATTGTGTCGATCTGACCTTTCTTGGATCGCAACACGTAATCTCTCATTAACCTGCTCGCGTGCTTGCTGATATTGCTTCTGGATACGATATCGCCACCGGCGAGGTTCACAATCTCGTCTTCTCGTTGATCCTAATGGTATCATTGCTTCCAACGTAGATCGCGGATCCCAGCCATGTAACAGATAAAATGGGATATCTCCTCGGACGCGATCTTGGGCAGTATTGAGTGCGAAGGTGAGGCGCTCAGCATATTCGTCCCAATCTCGCTGGTCGATATCCTCCACATACATCTTGACTGCACGTATCAATGTTCCCACCATCCGTTCGGTTGTACCGTTTGCTTGCGGGCGGTATGCCATTGTTGCTCGCTGTCTCTGTCCCACGATCTTGTTGAACGATCTGAAGAAGTCAGACATAAAACCGGGCTCTCGGTCATGTCGGATAGCCTCGCTTGCACCGAACCGACGAAAAACACATTCTTCGTAATTCTCGGCGACGGTCTGAGCTGTTCGCGATGCACTAGCTCTTGCGATCACATATCCAGTGAATAGATCGATCCAGATCAGCAACTCGGTGTTTCCTTTGTACGATCTTGGTAACGACGGTATGTGATCCATGCCGATAATCTGGAATGGGTACGTAGCTTGCAAATTACCGGGCGATTCCCCGTGGATCGTAGGCCGACCTTTTCCCGTCTCGCAGTCTATGCACTGACCCACGTAGCGTTGCACACTCTGATACAATCCCCGCCAATGAAAATGAGCTCTGATCTTGTGGTATGTCCGTCCGATACCTTGGTGGCCACCTTCCAGACTCGAATGATAGTGATGCATAAGATCGTGTTGTAATGTTTCAGGCACTACGAGCTTGGCGACAAGATCGCGATCTTCGTCTGACTGCTTGGTCGGTGGAAAATAAAACAGTAATCCTGACTCATCCGTCTCATAGCGATCTGCGATCTTAGAACAGCTTTTCGCTTCAGTCGACGTAAGATCTTGTACGTCCCCTCGCAGGTAAGCCTTAAGATCGACGATCCATTTCTCCTCGTCTTGAGCTCGGTTAATACGTTCCATCCTCATCCTTTGTACGATCTCTTCTTGTAACACTTGAGGACGGCATTCCTTACGCGATCTTGTGACTGCAGCGATCTTGACTGGGGTTGCATCATCCTTAGCTATTAGCAACTCATCCAATTTATTGAGAGTCATCAGATCTTGGCGCTCCTCTTCTTTGACAATCACAACTCCACTTTCGCGACGTAATGCGGCACTCGCCAGACTATCTGCGCTTTGGTTCCAATCTCGCTTCATATGAAGGAACTCATGGTTGGGCCAAGATCGGAGACGTTCCAGTGCCTGCTGCCGTAACAATGTTAACCCCGGGGCTTTGCACTCGATCTCACCCTTCATTTGTCTGATCACCAAGTTAGAATCTCCACAGATAATCAGGCGTCCCCTGTCCATATCTGACGGGAGTTCGAGGCACAGAAGCAGACCATGGTACTCGGCCTCATTTACCGTAAGATCAAGCTTGTACCTCGAGGCTGCTGAGATCACTGTCCACTCTGGAAGGTTCCACGCAATTCCACTGTATGCCCCTCCACTTCGTTTCACACGCGCTGGTCCATCAAAGCTAACAACTAGTAATCTCTCGTCTGGCTCTACTGTTGGAGGTGGCATCGAGATCACTTGTCGCGGTTGTTTCCTGGGAGCGATCGAAACCAAGATCGAGTTCACTTCCTTGCGGGGTGTAATACTTGCCGCGATCACGCCTAAGATCTCATCCTCCCCTTTGGTACATTTCACAATCTCGAGGGTCCAACTCGATAGAAGTGCAGCCCATCGCCCTAACCTTCCTTGCAACCCGGATAAATGAAGTAACCACGCCAATGTAGAGTGGCGCGTCAACACTTTAATCGACCTTGTCACGAGTTGAGTATAGCAGATGTCTAGTATCCTGAGCAGAGCCAACACTTCTTTGTCGACCATACCATAGTTGATCTCGTTCGGCTTGAGCGTGCGACTAGTGAAAGTCACTGGCTTGTACACTCCATCGTGTTCTTGCATCAGGGCAGCTGAGATCGCCCATTTGCTGGCGTATACTACCACCACCGGTTGTCGATCCACATCGAAGTGTTGTAAGATCGGAGCATTCACGATCTTGTTCTTTAAAGTGGCGAACGCTGTCCTAGCCTCAGTCCACTTGTTACCCTCTTCTGTAGCTACATTCTCATCGTCCCCAGTCGATTTTGTCCTTCGAGCGATCTCATAGAAGTCCGCTTCGCGTAGTTCGTACAGAACAGATGCGTAGATCGCGAAGTCTTCAATAAATCGACTGTAGTAGTTGAGACTTCCCAAGAATGATTGCATCGATCTTAGGTTGGTGGGAAACGGTAATTCTTGTAAAGCCGACAAATCTTTTGGATGTGTCTCCAAACCTTCAGCTGATACACGATGTCCTAGATAATCCACCTTTTGCTGACCCCAGAAGCTTTTGGCGACACTGATGGACAAATTCCACTCGTCGCAGGCATCTAACAGCCTTTCCACCTTTTCGCATAACGCGTCCCACGATCTTCCGGTTACCAGTATGTCGTCGATGTAAGATCGACGTCCCAACACTGACTCATTTCTCTCTAAATCAGGTTCTCCTGTCTCGAATATGTCTTTTCGGTCAGATCGATCTTGATCTTGGGTCACTTTTACGAATCCGTATAGTGCATTATCTAGGAGCCTCTGGTAGATCTGGGGAGCGTTTTTACGTCCGAACGGCATTCGATTCCATCCAAACAATCCACATGGAGTAATAAATGCCGAGATCGATCGGGCTCTGTCCGTCATGGGCACTACCCAGAAACCGCTGGCCATATCCAAAGAACAATACCAGAGAACCTTGTCGAGATCATCCAGCAAATCATTGATCATGGGCATGGGATATACCATGAGCCTTGTCAGGCTGTTAACCAGGCGGTAATCGATGCATAACCGGATGTCGATCCCATTCTTCTTGATGATCACAACTATGGGTGACGCCCAAGGAGAGGTTGAGTGTCGGATCATTCGAGCAGATAGTAGTCCCTTGATGAGTTGATACAACTTTTCACGGAACTGTATCGCCACTTTGCGACAACGTTGAGCGACTGGCTTTGCATTCCCCACATCTATATCACATACCACTCCCTTCGCCGCTGGTGGTAAGGCATTGCCCTTTCCGATAAGAAGGTGCTTCCTTTTCCAGATAATTTGCGCGAGACGCTCGATTTCCTCCTGGGTGTTGATATTGGCATCACCTATTTGAAGGTCTTCGAGCTTGACTTCCTCCGTGGTCGCGGTTACTTCTGGTAGCACAGCCATTTGATCTTCCACATCTTCTGCGAACAAAGTTCCTCCTTCTTTGATACAAACTTCATCATCCATCGTAGGATCGCCAAGGTTTACCTCAATCTTGGTGTAAAGATCATTACTCTTAACAGGATCGATCTTGCCTTGGTCAGATGTACACTTGCTTGATGGTAGACTTACGTCCCCGTCCCCTGCGATCTCGATATTCTGGATGGCTGTTGCCGGCCGTGGTAAGATCGCAGTTGGTGTTACGTACTCGGGACGTTCCACCGCTGGCTCGGCGACCTGCTCGTTAATATCCACTTCACTGATCTCATCCGTAGTCGCCTGATAAGCGAGATTTTGCCATTCAGCGTATCTCCTCGACCCTACAGATACATATCCCGGAATTCGGGGAGCCCGATCTCCACTCAACCACATCGCGACTCTCGATCCTTCGTGAAGAGTTAATGCGTGATCACTTATGTTGGTCACCTGTAGATAACGTGTTCTTCCTGGGCCGACTGTGATCGTTGGCACCCAACGATCTCCCCTGGTGACCCATAACTTATACTGGTTTGACGTCTGACCGCGCTGCCTGATCTCGGCCGTCTGTCCGACATCGATCCAGTAGTGATCCTTCCAGCACACATGTTCGATCTTGTCACCGTAGAGGGGACGCCTACCAGCCATCTGAAGACGGACTTCGTCGGGCAAACATATCGTCCCATCAGCGAGATCGAGGCGGATACCCGCTGGCACCATGAAGTCCATTCCTAATATCAGATCTTGGCCTCCAGTGGGTGGACCTACCCATGCATCAAAGAAGTACACTAGCGATCCTGCCAGCGTGATCTTGAGACGAGTACGCCCCTCGATCTTATATGGAGATCGTCCAACACCCTCGCATTCCAACGTTTGATTCTCATCAATGTGGCACCCGACCTTACGAGCAAAGGTGGCATCCAGTATGGACACCTCGGCGCTACTATCGAACAGCAAAGTTGCCTTTTTGTTGTTGATCTTCCCCATAGCCTTAGATTGCTTGAACTTCTTGTCTGGAACATGATACTTCCAGTAACCCCGCGATTCCCCAGGGGAGATCTCAAGAGCCATCATCACACTCGATCTTGCATATTCATCGATCTGGCGTAGACTTGACACTGTAGCGGTAGATTTCTCCAGAAGATCACATGTATTGTCGATCGGATCGATCAGTTGATTAACTGTTGCCTCCGATTGTTTCTCGACATATGCATAAATGCAGTAGCTAGAACGCTCGTCTCGTACCGGTTTCCAAACCGGCGAGCGTCCTAGTTTAACATCTTCTCCGCAGTCTCTGGCAACATCCCGGCGTGCTTGGTAGGATTGTACCATTGTCGGATCAAATTGTAAAATTCCTCCATGGTACATTTTCCCGCTTCGTGGATGTCACCACATGCCTTGCATGTGAATAGGCAGCGATCTGAGGGATGTCCTTTACGACCACACTTCTCACACGTCAGACGTCCCCAGCACCCAAGATCGCTATGTTTGCGCGACCCACAGTGCGAGCATCGCTTAGGTGGTGAACCTATATCATGTCGATCTTGTTGTGCACGATTGTTTCCGGTCTCCGAGCGACTGCGATCTTGGTTCCTTTGATCTTGATCTTGCTGCCCTTCATTGTTTCCAGATGCTGCGAGGTAGACACGACGTAATCCTGCTTCGCCGTCCGATCCACTAGAGTCCTCTTCAGATTCGCTGCTATCCGAGATCGCCTTGACAGCTCTGACGGCCCGAGTTGACGCAGACGGGGCTACCGCACCGCTGTTCTTCTGACGAGGCTTGATTGATCCATATACAGCCTTACTTTGTCGTGCCTTCGCTCGTTGCCGAGATCGGAGTGCTTCTTCCAAGGTGTCAGCATCTGGGATTCGTAGTAAAGCCAGGTGGTCTGCAAGATCGCGGTCATCAAGAGTTTCAATGAAGTGCTCCACGTGTTCACGTCGGACTTCCGAAGGTCCATCCTTGATCTGGAGGCGGGCCCTGAGTCCTGCCACATTGAGCCGATACAGATACTCCAGCGGAGATTCGTCCGATCTCTTGCGCGCGTGGTAATATTGCCTCGCGACTGACACTCCTCGTCCACAATACTGAACCTGGAAGTTGCGGAGCAAATCCTTCCAGGTACTGCGTGTTGTGCGACTAAGCTGTCGATACCAGTTTCGAGCCGATCCTGTTAGGAGATCGCCGAACACCAGACACTTTTCCTCGTCTGGAGCTTGATCTCGCATAAAGGCAGACTTTACCTTGCTAAGCCAGGCCCTGGCTCGATCTTCGTCCCCTTCTCTCCCCGCGAACTCCTTGAGTTCAGACATGGCAGATACTCGTATACGTGGGACACTTGTCGATCTTCCGGTGGTCGTGGCTGATGCTGATGCTACAGTCGCGCGTCTGGGGGATCAAGATCGAGATCATCTGGGTCGTATTCATGAGGACTTGGGTGTCGATCTAGCGATCCCACAGACTCCATATCCACATCTCGGTCTTCTGCTGGTGCTAAGATCCCGGGATTGACCGGGCTTTGTTGTTCCTTCAAGAATCGGCTCATTGCCGCTTGGAAGTACGATTCCAACTTCGCATTCGATCCTTGTGTCATGTTTGGTGCGATGACATCCGTAACTCGCTTGGTCTCATGATCTCCACGCTGCCGTAACATGGCAGCTCCTGAAGGGCCTAGCGTCATCCGAGGTGGGTCATCTGCACTGTCAGTGTCTACTTCTTCAGTCGCCGACTCGTAATGTGAGGATGTTCCTGTCTGATCTTCCAATGTGAGTGCTGGCAACGATCTTAGCATGTCGTCGGCTGATCTAGTCGTGACCTTAGAGGTGACATTCTTCTCGCCTACTAAGGGCTTCAGTAGATCGAAGATCGACATTAAAGCCGTGTTGATCGTACTGAGCCTCGTATCAAATAGCTCATTAGCGTCGAACGATCCTGCGATGATCCCACCTTCCTTGATCAGTTGTAATAGCGCCTTCGCAGCTTCTAGCTTGCTCGATCTCGTAGTTGGTTTCTGCACTGGGCCTTTTAGATCACTAATGATCTTCGGCTTGATGATCTGCATAACGGGGTTCTTGATCAAGAAGGTGTGAAGTTCCTTCTTGTGGTATGCGATCTCGAGGGACTCGTCTGTCCACACTGTTTTAAGATCGTCTTGGTCATCAGCGTCCGATCCTGGTGCTTTCATCTTCTTCCGTAGAGGCTTAGATCTTGCTGACTTCTTTTTTGTGCTCGACTTGGAGACGAGCGTTTGGATGGCTTTCGCCGGTGGACTTTTGTCCTGCAGATCGCGACGCAAGTCGGAATCTGCTGGGGTCCCCGAAGGGACCTGGGGAGGAGGTAGAGGCTTCTCTTCTAGGTCCGTAGCCGGACCATCCTCTGTTCCGTCGGTAGAGCTCCTCCCAAAGCTCTGCCGATCCGCGGATCGATCTTGATTCAGCGGTGTCGTTGGTGATCCGATCTCCAACGACGCTGGTTTCCCTGATCTAAGATCAGCATGCGCTTCTTCATGGGACTCACGGTGAAATCCCGAGTCACCCAAAGATCCGGGCACGCGCACCATTGTGGCGAAGTGGTTCTGCGAAATCGCAAGATCGCAGGAGTCCTCTTGCACACTGCGCCCGAACTGCCGACTAACGAAGGGGGTACTCCGATCTTCCGTGAAGTTACTTGATCTCACCTTGTGTACCCGTCGGTGGGACTAGATCGCTCCTCGGGTGATCTCGATTAGATGCGCTGTTGTCGATCTTGCTGTCTGACAGGACAGCGGGAAGGGTGGCAGCAGCGGGGATACTTCTACTCGCTGCGCCGTGTAGTTATTAAGCTTTGATCTTGGTTGTACTTGGTCGATCTTGTTCTGACCAGCGTCGATCTTAGCTCGGGGGGGGTCTTGTGGTCGGTGTGTGACCTTAATCCAATGGTTCCAATACGTGCTTGCCGCTTCCTATAGCGGGGTCTTGAGATTTGAGGGTTGACGAACGTCCAGCCAAGCAATCTGGGCGTAGGGGTTCCACTTAGTGTCGATCTTGATCCTGCGTGACGTCGGGAGGGCCAATCTTGTATATCCCTACCCGGAATGGCGAAGAAGGAGGAAGACTTGTGTAGTAGAAGGTAAAAACAACTCTGAATTAATGGTTAATGTCCTATGCTTCCCATCTGTGGCTATCCATAATGCACTGGCTCCATAATACCTATAGTAAAGCTAAGATCGATATTCACCTGTCAGGATCGATATCGCGTGGGTACAATCGTCTTGGAAGGGGATGATGGCGAACGCATTCACTTAGTCATTATAGTGAGTGTCACTATATCGAGGATCACCGTAGAGAGGGATTGCTCTTGATCTTGATTGACGGGACAAGATCGAGATCGGAAAACTTCTTATCTGCTTCACCACATTGGCATCAAGGGTAGTTCAATCAGCATTCTATTGAATTCCTAGAAACAACGTACGGAACCAAGTGGAGAGCATCAGCAAAAGAACCAAAGTTCTTTTTGCGGAAGCTCTACTTCGTGAAATACGTACGAGATATGATGAAGCAAGGATTAGAGGCTTTTAGAAGCACTGGTTTTCGAAAAACACGGTGCCGAAAAACACGTATTGTGTTCATCTTTTTTTCGTGGTGCCTCGCACGTGTTTTTCGTTCTCGTTGAACGGGAAGAATTCGCATTCTTCCCAGTTTCACAATTTCGAAAGCACGTGAGTCAAGCCAAGCAAAAATGAGAGGCAAGTGCGCGTTCGTAGACTGTCTCGTACGCTATAACGAGGAGCTCGCCGTGGCCGCCTGCACGTCCTACAATAACCCGGTGCATCGTGTGTGCTCCAACGCCGTTCACGAAGGCGCTCTAGACATCCAAGTGTGCTCCCATTGCTGCGCTGAGGCACTTGGACTGACGAACCAGCAATCCAGCTCCAACGCCGCTCCCACATCCCGCGTTGCACCCAAATAGAGCGGCAGGTGGTAAGAGCGGACAAGCCAAGCCCAAGGCCAATGGTAAAGCAAAACGCAAGCGCGGTGGCTCCCATCAAGAGATCAAGAGGGGCACACAGCCCCACGCCGAGACCAAAGATACGATCAGCTACAAATCTAAGGCTACAAGCACCAAGAGCAGACGCCGATCGGTGAAAAAGACGCTGAAGAAGGGTGAAGAGGTGGTGGCAGATGATGGAGAGAGATCCGGAAACGACTGTGCCGTCGAGGCAGCGAATGGGGTACTCAAGAAAGCTACCAGCTGCAGCACGACTACCAGCACGCAAGGCAAGAGAAGCGCAGTGAGGAAGACGTCCAGAATGCACTCTACAACTGGCGGTAGTGAAGGTAGTGCGTTGTTGGAGAGCTGTAGCACAAACGAAATCGACAGAGCCGATGATGGGCAATGTGGATCTGACGTTGGTAGTGATGCCGACGACGATGAACCCAACCCCAAACCAAAGAAGTTCTACTTCACGCCTCCGAAGGACTTAGATTTGCTCATGGAAGCCCTGAATGTTCGGCCTTATGCTGCCGAACACGGCTTTGTGATCGAGCGTTACGAGGTGGTGATTAGCAATTTTAATGAGCATTGGGATACGGAGCTCTGTGCAAGGACTGTCAAGGAGCGTTTCTTCCGGCTTGTTAAGGCGTTTAAAGCCACCGACTGTGCGTGCCGAACCAATCAGGGGTTGAAGAGGAATCTACAGAGCACAAGCGCTTGCTCCAAGATATTGTTGGTGAGTTGAAAGACGTCGAAGCAAAGGAGAAGAAGAAAGCAGGCCTACACGCTAAATCCAACCGACTGGGGTCCGACGGGGAAAGACTTCGAGAGCAAGCACTGAGACGACGGAATCAACGGGGCACGTCAGTTCAAAGTGGCAAAGTGCCAAGTGACAGTAGTGACGCTGATGAAACTTCCGAGCTGTCAAGTGATATAGCTTCATCTACCCGTAGCAGCGGATACCAGGCAGGAGGGGGTCTAACGACGGCTCATGTCAACGCAGAAACAGTCGAGTTTATTGCAAAACAGAGCAAGCGTCACGAAGACGAGTACCAGTTGCTCCGTGACGACCTCAGCTTTAAGCAGACAAAAGCAAAATTGGAGGAAGCTTGCTGGAAGGAGGAATTTGAGTTTCGCAAGCGTGAAGCTGAGGCTAACACTAAAAAGTGGTCTGAAGAGGTCGACATTCGTCGAAGCGACATGGAGATGGGTCGAGAGAAGTTGGAGCTGCGTAAATATCAGCTGAACCTTCCGCCCATTCCCAACCCGAGTACTCAAGCCAACGTTTGACGTCAATTCAACATGCGATAGCAACGAAGCGGCAAAACGTTCAATTCATTGTTGGTAAGCACATATCTTAATCAACTATTTTTCTGGGTTTGTTTACGTTTTACACTATGCGCTCATTTCTTCTAAGTACACGATGCAAAGTACTTCTCGAACATGGGTGGCGGACAGCGGAAGTACTTCGAGTTGTTGTTTCTGCCGTGGGCGATCGTCACGCAGTTTGTAACGAAGACACCGAGCTTGTACGACGTCGCAGTCGGCGTGGTCGCAACATGCTGGTGGTGTTTATAGTCGGGAAACGAGTAGTATTTGGTCGCTTCTCCGTAGTACCACCCCAGCGACCCTCTGACAGCGCTCATAGCCTTGTTCAGGTTTTTCTGCGGCTCGTTGAGACTGCAACCTTTGTACGGGCAGCAGAACACGTTGGTGCACTCGTACACCGGGTCTCCGTAGATCAGTTTGTTGTGAAACGCCGAATTATTTTCGAGATGCTGCTTCAATCTGTTTTGGTTCAGCATGAATAAGTCGTGTCGACGGCCATCGACTGCGGCCAAAAAGGTGCGAGATGATGCCGTCTGGAGTGACTACCGTTTGGAACTTCATGGCACGAATGCGCTTGTTGCTTTTGTACATCGCCTGCTGACCATTGCTTGGTCGGCAGATTGGCCGAATAGTTTCGTCGATAAGCCCCCCCACACCTTCAATGGATCCTGGGGCTTTTGCAGTAATTGCTGCGCAATAGCGATCCACGTTCTGGATGATACGGGTTGTATCAAAGAACAAAAACGCTAGCTTTTCGTCCAAGAACTCCACAACAAAGTAGAAGATGGGCTGTTCAGCATTTTGGGCGCTTTCCAAACATTGCGGCCATGTCGATCCAGCGCTTGGGGTACCTAAGTACACACAGAGCCCTTCCAGCGCGTTGCTACGGGTGCCTTCGCGCGTACGTATAGTATCCGGGAGCTTCAAGTACTTGGCCAGAAGTGTCAGCTCCCCAACAGTGAAGCGAAACTGATCCCTTCTTTCTCCGTCTGATATAGCGAGGATGTTCAGCCGGAACTCTAAGATCACAACGTGTTCTCGGTAGGGAAGTTCTCGCGGACGTGTCAGTAGTAGCAGCGACAGCACCGCGTCGTCGTCATCGGTAGCTCGAAGTCGCTTTATATTCGGCCAAGGTTCGGTCTTGCAGCAGCGTGTTGAAACTGCCTAGTTGAAGTTTTCGTTTTACCATCACTCCCTATTCCGCACTCAGATCCACACCACTTTTTGCCACGTGATTTTGTTTGGCGGTAACGCTGAAACATAAGCGCTCCTTCAAAAACACGTATCAAATAACGGTATCAGTGCTACGTGTATTTGACTACGTGATTTCAAATGTCGGTCCTTCTAAAAGCCTCTATTGACTGCAGATACCGCCATCCAGAAAGCGGATACGTAGCGTGGACGAAAGAGTATTGACGGATTTTCGAAATGCCTGCGCACCATACATTTTCAAGTTAGTTCACTATGTAACGTATGCATACAATGAGCACAACGTTACCTAGAATTGATTGTGTTCTAGTATCTGGCTGTACTTGAAAAGGCATAATGCAAGGTGGCAGTTGTCTACTCATCGGTGTTTCATGTCAGATTAGCTTAATCTACGCAAAGAAGAAGGATACTGCTTCTGAGTAAATAAATGATATAGCACATCATTATATAACATATTGTAGCACTTACCTAAGTATGAAGGCTACGCAATGCATCATCAGTTTGCTGCTTCCACAGATATGGTATTATCGTCATACCTTGCTCCGTCAAAGCAATTAGCTGCATCTTGAGTCCGTGAGTTGCTGTAATGGATGGTGCAGTGAAAGGGTTAGAGTTCGTATTCAAAAATGCCTACGTAGTATACATTACCATGGTACTCGTCGGAATAGTCAATTGATGCAGCATTAGAGCTGTCCTTGGACTAGGAGCATCCTGCTGATGACAGAGAGCTGCTGTTGCTGCGTTCTCTCTGCCTTAGATTTCTGAATACAATAAAACTTCAGTTTTCGGCATTTCACGAATGAAAACAAAGTAAAGAGGTCGCATGACCTGAATATTGATAAGTGCATATTTCTGATAGATAACATCTGGTATCTGGAGATACCAACCAATGAGGTCAGGTCCAAGTCCTGACTTTTTCGCATTTACTTGTAGGTACCGAATCCCCTTTGTTATGGCATACGACGCATAGTGCCAACGTAGCCCTGGTATCGCCTGTCCTGTCTAGCTGAAGTGAACGCTCGAGGCCTAAAACTAATCGAGGTTTATCTGAAGAGTTCAGTCTAAGCCAAAAACAAAATGGCACTTGTTGTTGCTCGTTAGACTCAGCTTCCTCGCGAATCATATCATCGATATCTTCATCTAAAATAGGAAAACCTATCTCCTTGTCTAGCAGCCGTGGCCGGGGTACTTCATCGGCAACATCGTCAGAGTTCTCGTATGGTTCAGTCCTCGGTATCATCACACTTGCTCAACTAATCCACATTTTCCGAAACGAGCACGTAATGTAGCGGGTGATACATTTCCTCCAGTGCCAATTCAACTTTGACTGAGTCAGATCTGGGTAGAAAGTTGATTGTTGCGTGGCGAACTTAATTTCAAGGATCTGGTAGAGGAAAATCCAATGTAGTTTCGACAAGATGTGATTGGATCTGACGAGATGTGATTGGACTTGATGACTGGCTGATGTGGATGGAACTAGTCAGAGATCTAGATTAGTGACGAAATTGAAGGAGATAAGGGAATTTTGGGTTGGACGTGATGGATGGATCGGCATACGAACTGAACAGACACCCTGATCCGAAGTGGTCAGCGGTGGTATAAGATGGCAACGTGCCCGGAACGATCATTTGTGGATATGGATAATGTGGAACACACGTAGTAATGGAATGGATGAGGCAGCACGCCTCGACATAGTATGGAAACCGGTGATCTGGATCTAGATATCTGGATCACTGCCTATATTTATGAGATCAAAGAATCGTCTGCATACCAGAATCTACTCCGAGGACTTATATCAAGGCCCATGGATCTGGACCCACCGACAGAAGTGAGTAATCCGGGATCCAGGGACATTACGTCAATATCGGGTGGTGATTTGAGGATTGACAGTTAGGAGAGAGTTAAGACAAGTTACGATTATGACTATCACGAAGTACAATGGCTGGATCAAGTTTGGGAGTACCATATTAAGGCGATTTGGTGGATCCACGACTGAATCAGTGTGATCTGGTCAATTAGAGCATGGCCTGACGTGGGGAATGCGTGATCTAGACATCACGGGGCTGGATTACAGTATTGGTGAGAGGAGAAGTCCAGATCACGACAGTGCGACTAGTGATACAGTGTTTATGGTCCAGATCAGGAGTGATCCGCAAGGATGTTGACTGCTATGATGGTGAGGAACAAGAAGGAACACGAATCAGGATAGCGTAATCAGTCGATGTGTCGTTAAGGATAGGATACAGGATGGGATAGGTCTTAACATTAAATCGGAACCGAATTTGTATTGTACGACACAAGTGCTTCGGTACGCGCCTGGAATCGGGAACTACATTGGCCCTACGGTATTAATAGCGATTTAGGTGTATAGATCTAGGGTGGTTGATAATATCGAGATGATATATTGGCCAGATCCAACCTCCTAGTATCTTACCCTAAGTGCAGATCCAGGATCCCTGTATTACTTGCTTAGCCGGCAGATCTTCGGTTTCTCGACGATCAAGATCGCGCTATAGGAAGCGCCAAGCAATCAACCTCAAGAAAAGGAAGAACGACACTAAAGGAATTACTACAAGGCCAGATCAAGATCTAGACCGCCGGATCCAAGCTTAATCTAATCGCTTGGACCCCGGATCTACTACTGGCGAGTTGGTGTGAAGACTTCCACGCTATTTTACAACCTCAACTTGACGCCTAGACGTTCAACCAACGCAGATCGAGCAACTTAGCAGTCACCAAGAGAAGAAGATCCAGCCTAACCGACGGGTACACAAGGTGAGCAAGTTCAGCAGATCACGGATCATCGGAGGACCCCTTCGTTAGTCGGTGTCCGGGTATTGATGGGAAGTCGAATCTAGCAACCTCGCAGATTTTGCTGATCCCGCTACACCACAGATTCCGGCACACTCTTAACTCTACTACTTATAACGAGCTATTGTTGAACCCCGCATAGACTTACAAGCGCTCATATTCCCTAAATTTGATGCGCACAAAAAGCAAATTTTACGCGGAGAATGGGAAAGAAGTTGGCAGCTCGAGAAATTATTGAATTCATGGCATAATTACGTATCGGTCTGCTCAAAGTTCCAGCTCCATTATTCGACCAGTTACCTTCACGTAATCGTCAGCACCACATCTTTGGTGATCTCTTTATCCAGTATCGCGCACAAGCCTGGAAAGATTCAATTCACTCAGCATCGTGTTGAAATGCAGCTGCAAGTTGCAATGCCACTGCACGCGCAACAAATAAGCGCTCAACACGCTGCAGTAATAGATGAATTAGAAGTACGACATCAGGCTATATCAGTTTTGTGCGAACGTCACAAGAACAACTTACCTCCTTTTTCCAAGGAGATGTGTGACGATGTGCCTCTGAATTTTCTAGGCACACCCGCAGCTGCCCAGCCGGGACAACCCGTGCATACTGATTCGGACAAGACATGATGATTTTCGAGATGGGTATTGAGTGGGACTCTTGGGCGAATTGATGGTTTGGACTTTGGGGATGCAGATGTTAGGTTACGGAGAGGCTCACAGGTTGGAAGCGTACGCCCTGAATGGGTACCACATTCAGGATGCAATTACGACGCTCAGTCCGACCGCCGACTCCTTGACGGTAGGTATCCACAAGAAGGAAGCAAGTGCCCTCGGAGAACGTATCCCGAGGAGCAGCCTACCCGAACATCACCCAAAACACCCTGAAACTCCAAGGCTTCCACAATTACGACCCTACCTACACATGTAAACCCCAAGACAGTCTCCCTCATCCTGAAAGTTCGATCGCCTACCGGATATGAAGACTCCATCCGAAGTTATGAAGTGTACCCCGAATGTACATCCCGAATGACAATACATCCTGAATGGCCAAGCGACTGTCGAAGAACAAGACCGAAGATCAAGTTGCCGAAGATAAGTTCAGTCCGGAAGTCAGTTTACTGACATTCAAGCAGAGTCAAGACAGTGCGACCCAAGAGTATCGCAATCAGATGATTACACCGTGCAAGAACAAGACCAGTGCAGCCGATCTCTGAAGAGCCGAGACATCGCTGATGAGTGTATGCAGATCCAAGTTCGACGTGACATTTCAAGTATAATCAGACCAAGTCATCAAAGGACCTCAAGAAAAGGAAGAACGACACTAAAGGAATTACTACAAGGCCAGATCAAGATCTAGACCGCCGGATCCAAGCTTGATCTAATCGCTTGGACCCCGGATCTACTACTGGCGAGTTGGTGTGAAGCCTCCCACGCTACTCTACGACCCCATCGTGACGCCAAGACGTTCAACCAACGCAGATCGAGCAACTTAGCAGTCACCAAGAGAAGAAGATCCATCCCAACCGACGGGTACACAAGGTGAGCAAGTTCAGCAGATCACGGATCATCGGAGGCCCCCTTCGTTAGTCGATCGCGTAAACGCGATCTCGAAGCTGACGGACCTCGTCGCTTAATAGGGACCCCACAGAATCCCGACCCGAAGTTGAGGGTCCAGAAGGATATGGCCGAGAGGGAGCCGCGTACTCAAACGCGTGCGAGAGCTCCTCCTGCCCTCCTTGACCGGAACGGCGAGCTCCACTATCATGTGGAGCGGGTCGTCCAGGAGCGGCGGCGCTCTGGGAAGCGCCAGCTGCTTGTGAAGTGGCGGGGTTACCCCTCGTCACAGAACTCGTAGGAGCCGGAAGACCGGCTCCGGGTTGACTGCCCGAAGGCTGTTGAGATTTGGGATCAACAGCCGGGGCGTAAGTAGTCCGCGGCTTTTTAGCCGCCTTACGGTGTACGGTCCTTGGATTGACGGAACCGTACCCGCGCTCATCTTGAGCGCTGGACTTAGACTGCTGTCTAAGTCCCTCCATGACGGAGTGGAGTTGCCGCTTAGCGACTAAGTGGGCAAACTCAATACGAAGATCTCGCTGGTCCAAAATGTAGGACAGCAGACGATCTTCCCGGAGTTCTTTTAACTCTTGAACTGTGAAGTTCTTTAGAGAAACCCATCTCCAGAAAAGGTCTTCTGCCTGGGATTGGGTTGTGGTGTTCTTGGGCTGTACCAAAGGGTACCCCCACACGGGGAAGATCCCATCACGGTCTTCCGGTTTCTTCCGGAGACTTGTAAATTCCTTGAGAGAAATTCGGTGTGGTGCAAGTAGCACACACCTAGCGGCCTCAATGTCGTTGACAAAGAGTGGTTCGTCTTGAACCAAGGCACGCTCATAGGCGCCACGTGAAGTGCGCCCATGGTTAAGACCACGAGGGGCTTGAGGTGCTCCAGAAACATGGGAGACCCAGACCCCGCATCCGGCGAATAGTATCCGCGAGGATACACCGGTGTGGGAGGCGCAGATGATGCTACCTCTGAGGAGCCTTGCAGTTGAGCAGCTTGATAACGCTACTGCTGCTCATCGAGATCATTGGAGATCTCTTGGGGCTCAGTAATGGCCTCCTCCTCTTCGGAGGAGGCCGAAGAGGATTCGAATAGGCTCTGGTAACATTTCGATGGACCAGACTCACGAGAAGGAGAGCCAGGGGCTGCGCGCTTCTTAGCAGCAGCAGCACCCTCAACAGCCCGTTTTTGAGGAGCTGCTTTCGCAGCTTGGGCTCGAGCCTTACCTTCGTCTAAGGTAAGGTTCTTGGTAGGCGAGCTCGTCGAAACCGCCTTAGCCTCTGGTGATTCCGAGTCATCAACAGGAGCGTCCTGCGAAGGAGCATTCTGTGCAGGAGTAGGATCCTTGGTGGATCCGATAGTGTCCTCATCGGACTCCGACCCCGTGATCATTGGGATGTCGAAGTCAGGGGACTCCGCCCCAGGCCTATGGTCCCGATAGGTGAACCGAGGGTTCGGTCTATCATCGGGCGACAAGGAGCGCGAGCGACTGCGTCGCGGGCTCCCTCCTTGTGTGGCAGCAGCAGCGGTAGGCTTGCTGGCTGCCTTGGAAGCCGTCTTACGGTCTTCCGTGCTCGGAGTGGCCTTGTTTTTCAACTTGGCCTTAGCAGTCTTTGACCTCGCGGTCTTAGACTTAGACGGCACTGAAGCGCCGTGGGTGCTTGCCTTCCTGGGCATCTTCTGAGAGGTTGACGTGGGAACCTCGTTGCTTGACACTTGCATAAAAGTCTTAATGAAGCCACAACGCCGCAACTGTGGCTCGTCGATGGATATCGACAAGAGAAGGAATGAGAGCGGCGCTCTTTTGCTGTCTCCTTATTAATTGAGGTGATCCCAAACTAAGTGGGGTAGGATGTAACGGGCTTAATGAGGGGTGCCCCTGATAGGGTACCGCCTCTAGAAGAAGATATACTTCTGGGAGTATTCGTTTTGTGGATACTCAGTCGTGGTGTGTGTGGACCACTCCCCGTAGGTCGGGTGGCTGAGGGCCAACCAATAGTATTTGACCTATTTTTATGTGCATATTAAGGATAAATTATAGTTAATTAGTTATATGTATTACAGACCAAATGACCTAATTAACCATAAATAAATCAGTCTTAAATCTACGCTAAACTGGGTAGTAAGTCCCCTCAGACCAGGGACTAGTGAACGGCCGTTCACTTAGAGTTTGTATACTACTGATAGCACGCTTCCTCAAGCAAGGTGCTCGTGTGGCCCCGTCACATCAACCCACAAAAATGAGTGAGTTACAGATAACCCTGTCCAAAATGATCACTGTAACAACTGATATATTGCTATACGTGATATGAAGTCGGTCCACCGACTTGGTAGTTACGCAAATGTATGGGCAAAAGCTGATAACTGCTGAATCTGAAATCTGATAGTCAATCTACCGGAAATCTGATGTACACCTGTCACTTACGCCGACTGAAAAAGCCGTCAATTGTCTGCTTCGTCCGATTCGCTTTCTCTATCCGCATTTCGTCCCTCACGCGCGTCTGAACCTTTTGCAGGTCTTTTAGCAGCCTCTCCTCAACATCAGGGTGATCAACTAGTAGTGCAATAACATTGCGAACAGCAATCACTTTGTCCTCGGTGCTAATTTGCATGAAGTCTTTATCTTCAACGTTATCGTCGTCGTCTTCAAGAGAATCGCCTTCTGCCGTATCGAGGAACGTCGCGTCCGTGGTTTCGTTCAGTATTTCCTCAATTGTCAGCGTCTCCATCTCAGTGTTTACTTCAGCTGGGTTGCATGCAAATTCATCGATGGTCATAGGATTTCTAATACAAAGTCGACGAATTCACTCAGAAAGCTCTCCGTGGACAACCGCGTCCGTCTCTTTCTTCGAGTGAACTGACGAAGTTCTTCCCAACACAATACCAGTGTGACGAAAGCAGTTAAGTACCAGTTTTTTGTGAATGTCACGCCGACAAGCTTTCACCCATTTCATTGCCGTAAGCTGGTCTACTGCGTAGATGTCACGTTGAATACCTTCTTCTTCTTTGTCAAGTGCTGCCTGAAGTTGGCGGTGGCGATAGCGCATTTTTAAAGCAGCGATGATACCGGCATCTAGTGGCTGTAGCTTCGATGTGGTGTTTGGCGGTAGATAGAGCACTTTGACACTCCGATGCACCATTCCTGTGGTACAATGTGATGAAGTATTATGTATCATCAGTAAAACTTTACGCCGTTGATTTTCCATGTCATTATCAAGCGAACGGAGCCATTCTTGGAACAACACGCCCGTCATCCACACCTTCTTATTGCTACGATAAAGGAACCCCCACTGTTCACCTTCACACTCTTCTTCTTGAAGCAGCGAGGTTTATTCGCGTGACCTATAAAGTAAGGCTCGCGCATATCAGATCCATCCGCATTGCAGCAAAGGGCAACTGTTATTCGTGTTTTGCTCTTCTTCGCACCTTCAATTTACTTAGCAGCTATGGTTTTATCGGGACCCAACTTATAGAACAGACCCGTTTCGTCAAAATTGTATATGTCTGCGAGAGCGTATCGTTTAACTTCAGCACGAATAGTCTTTAGAAGATCTGGAATTGCTGCCATATCAACAGACCCACTCTCACCATGAGTCGTGAAGCTTTTGAAGCCATGTCGACTCTGAAAAGACTGGAGCCATCCATCAGAAAAGTTAATCTGATCTTCTTCTGCGACACCAAGCTTCTGCAGCATTCGGAGTCCTTTAGCTTTCGCCATGTTTCCATCCAGCATTATCTTCCGAGTCTGACAATATAGCGCCCAGTTTGCTAAAGCTTGATCAAGCTCTGGGAAGGCGAGAGGTCGCGATCGTCGTACTTGCAAGTCTTCATCGCCCAAATCCTGCTAATAGTCACATCTCTTAAGAATAGCGGAGATTGTCGCCTGAGCGGGCCTTTTGGTTTGAGCAAACATTCTCTCTGCTTTCTCAGCGAGTTGTGCTTGAGTTAAACCTGGCTCATCTTTCTTCTACAAGCAGATTTTCTTCCTCTGCTCATTTGTCAGATTGCCAACATGCTTGCGTACTCGACCCATGGCGAAAGCTTGAATGGCTAGTGCTGACTGAGAGGCCTTATGTACAGAAGTCAAAGACGTTTTGAAGTACAAATGTGTATTGCTTCCAGATCTTGTTCTTAAAGGACAAGAATATCTTGAACACGATATTATTGCTATATCTGATAGCGATCTTGTCCACGCGGCATATCCGGTAGGACAGGTTTAACTGTACACCCACAAACGTGTGTGTTTATGTACTTGGCGGGCAGTGATTCCTAGTTCGGCGTACAAGCCGAGATATCGATAGTTATGTGCCGCCACATCGATGGTCGTAATGATTTGGCGCGCACTGTATTCTTCACAAATTCAAACCAGTTCTATTAAGCTGGCCAAGCCGTTAATACATGTTTGATATTTCAAAATAATATTAATGAGTTGTACTATTTGTCGACGGGTCATTAATTGCTAGGGTGCCACTAAAAAATTTAAAATGGTGACGGTGGTCCTGGCACCGGAAATGCTACTGTTCTTCGAGGCGAGCACTTTCATTTTTTGCCTTTCCACTCGTTGGAGAGATGGGGAATTCTCGTTTAAATACGAATTATGGTCAATATAATCGATCCTAACCTTCGCTCTTTTCTGCTTGCTTTTCGAGACTGCTTACCGAAAATCCTTTGTCAAAGGGCTCCCCCAGCACATCCCATGATATTAAGGTTAGCCAATAGGGCTCTGAGATTTTACGACTGGGATATTTCCTTGTCAAAAGGCATACGTGATAAGACAGGGGCATGTCTGGCTCTTAGAAAGAGTGGATGCCAGCCATTGCCAAAATGGCGCCGAAGCAACCACCCAAGGGGCATGTCAACATCAAAGGTGTCCACCGAAAACCGAAGCAGTTCCTTCGCAACAGCGTCAGCAACGACAAAAAAGTACGCATCATCGAGTATTTTCGGTCCCATGGCATGTCTGCAACAGCAGCCAAGTTTTACCCCACTATCAGTAAAGAACATTGCTAGACGAAGAAGCGGCAGATTTACAAGTGGATTGAAAAAGAATCAGTAATTGGAGATGCGATTGAAAAAGGAGGTGGTTCATTGCATAAGAATCGGAGTAGTGGATTGTCACCTGTTCTAACTGTAGAAGATGAAGACCAACTTGCGCATTGGGTCCGAGATATGCGTCGAGAAGGTGTTCTGTATCACCTTTCATGCTCGAGTGCCGAGCTAAGGAGGTTGCCGAGGACGCAGGCGTTCCTACCAATAGTTTTGCAGCGTCTACCAGTTGGCGAAAACGATTTTTGGATAAATATTGTCTTGCACTCCGAAGTCATTGGCCAAAATACACCTGCTGACTCAGACCAAATGCTCGAGAATTTCGTTTGGAGGTTCTAAAAAACCAGCTGACATCGCTTGGATGAAGCTATTCAAACTAGAATTAAGGGGCCTATGGGTGGAATACTTACAGCAGCAACCGAGAGCTCATCAGGAGAGTGGTGCGCCAGGAAAATTCAAACTTGAGGCTCCACCTAGAGCCACATTAATGACATGGATGACAAACGCGTGGGAAAACCTTTCCATTGATACACTGGCGAGTGGTTTTCGAAAACTTGCAATACCGACAGACACCCGTGCAATACCACTAGAGAACACTCGTCTACAAGCAAAAGAAGTTGACGTCTTAGTTCAGAAGCTAGAACGTTTTGCAATCATGAGGATGTTGAGGACGACTTCGGGGTAGAGGATGACTGATTAATACTGCACTTGCTCTCCACATGTATTTCAAATCATTGCATCTTTTATTTACCTTTGTAATGGGGGTGCCCTTTGACAAAGGAATTTCGGTATATAATAATTTGGCACATTTTTTGGCCCGTTTTTGGAGGTTCGACTCCCCCTATTATGGCTGTGTCAGGCAGATCAGTTCAATATGATACTACTAGATACTAGTACAGGAATCTGCGTCGATAAATAACGCCTGATATATACAGTGCTGGCGGTAGTTATACTGCCACCCCCAATTTTCTCTGTATTTCTACCAATAAGCTGTTCTAGATCAAGCTGTTTAGACCAATCGAAAGCCCGCATTAAAACGAATCGAACGGTACTCGTTTTGTGTCATTCGCCAACCTGCCCCTTCCAAGGCAGCCAAAACCGTGGTTGCCTCGTCGGTTGGGTGGCGATAGCTATACTGCCACCTCGCATTTTCAAAGGTAAACACGGTAGTGCTGCTCCCAAACAGAAGTATGTTGTTGCCTGACTTCTAACGCGTCTATTCATGTGCTGTGGTTAGTGTTTGCACTATTCTCAATGCCAAAAGGACGGGCATTGACTGAGAGGGAAAGGGGGCAATTGTTGCTTTACAGAAGCAAGGTTTAAGCGAACGAGCCATTGCAAAAGCCGTTAAGTGCTCGAGGCCGGTCGTGCACTCGTTCGTCGTCGCCCGGCGGCCTACAACACCATCAAAAGACCGGGGCCAGCGAAAAAATGACACCGACGGCCGAGCGACGGCTGCTTCGAGAAGCATCTCGTGGGTAATTAAGCTGCCAAGCTTAAAAAACAGCTAGAGCTCCTATTAGTGAACGCAGAATTCGTGAGATTCTTCGTGCCAATCCGAACTTCAAGTTTGAGAAGCGCATGGCGTCACCCGTGCTGACCAAGAAGCACAAGGAGGCACGCCTAATGTGGCTCGCGAAAAGGTGACTTGGGACGCTCAGAAGTGGTCCAAAGTCGTTTTTTCAGACGAAAAAAAGTTCAATCGGGATGGCCCTGATGGCTTCCAGTACTACTGGCATGATCTACAGCACGAACCGCAGATATACTCCCGCCTTCAAA